>JAAGEH010000016.1:25399531-25575216 GCA_011751065.1 Lasiurus cinereus | reverse complement strand
TATATATATATATGCACACACATATATATATATTTGTTGTTCCTAATTTTTATCTTTACCTTTTTCTTCTTCCTCTTCTTAAAGAGTATCTTTCAACATTTCATATAATACTGGTTTGGTGGTGATGAACTCCTTTAGCTTTAGCTTTTTCTTATATGTGGAGCTCTTTATCTGCCCTTGAATTCTGAATGGTAGCTTTGCTGAGTAGAGTAATCTTGGTTGTAGATTCTTGCTATTCATCACGTTGAATATTTCTTGCCACTCCCTTCTGGCCTGCATAGTTTCTGTTGAGAAATCAGCTGACAATCGTATGGGTGCTCCCTTGTAGGTAATGAACTGTTTTTCTCTTGTGCTTTTAATATTCTCTCTTTGTCTTTTGCTCTTGGCATTTTAATTATGATGTGTCTTGGTGTGGTCTTCTTTGGATTCCTTTTGTTTGGGGTTCTGTACACTTCCTGGACTTGTAAGTCTATTTCTTTCAACAGGTGGGGAAGTTTTCAGTCATTATTTCTTCAAGTAGGTTTTCAGTATCTTGCTCTCTCTCTTCTTCTGGCACCCCCATAATTCTGATGTTGGTATGCTTAAAGTTGTCCCAGAGGCTCCTTACACTATCTTCACATTTTTGGATTCTTTTTGCTTTTCCAGTTGAGTGTTTTTTGCTTCTTTGTATTTCAAATCTTTGAGTTGATTCTTGCAGTCTTCTAGTCTGCTATTAGGTCTCTGTATAATATTTTTTATTTCAGTCAGTGTATGTTTAATTTCTAGTTGGTCCTTTTTCATCTCCCCTTGGGTCTCGCTAAATTTATCGATCTTTTCTAGGAAATTCTTGAAAAACCTTATTACTGTGGTTTTGAACTCTATATCCAGTCATTTGTTTTCCTCCATTTCTTTATTTGTCTCCACATTTTTGCTGCTTCCCTGAGTTGGTAGAGTAGCTTTGTGTGCTAGATGTTTATATGGCCCAGTGGCTCAGCCTCCCCAGTTTCCTGAGTGCACTCTTGGTGCACTCCTTTGTGGACTGTATATACAGCCTTGTTGTAGTTAAGTCTTGATTGTTGTTATCACTGGGGGAATTGACCTCCAGGCCAACTGGCTGTGAAGATCAGCTGTTTCCATGTGGGAGAACTTTTGTGCTGTAGACAGCCTTATGAGACAAAACTTGCAAAACTACAAAAGCCTCTGTGCTAGGCTTGGGTGGGGCGGAGTCTCAGAGCTGAGTAGACAGTCTTGGCTTCCTGTCAGTCCTGCCCTATGAAGCCCCTGGGTCTCAGTGTCCCTCAGTAATCGCGGCAGTCCTATCTGTGTGCACTTGTGTGCACACCTCTAGACCTCTGCCTTTCGCGGCTCCCCTGAGTTTCTTTTTTTTTTTTAAATATATATTTTATTGATTTTTTTTTTACAGAGAGGAAGGGAGAGGGATAAAGAGCTAGAAACATCGATGAGAAAGAGACATTGATCAGCTACCTTCTGCACGCCCCCCACTGGAGATGCGCCTGCAACCAAGATATATGTCCTTGATCGGAATCGAACCTGGGACCTTTCAGTCCACAGGCCGACGCTCTATCCACTGAGCCAAACCAGTTTTGGCTCCCCTAAGTTTCTGTGCACTCCTCTCTTTTCCCGTATGAGTCTGTGACCCCAGGGTCTCACCCAGAAATGGGGTTCAATGTACTTGAAACTGGGGTTCAGTGCAGTCAGGAGTTTCCATCTCCTTCCTGCTAGAGAAAGCCAGTCAGGCACTCAGCTGCCCGTCCTCTCCACGCGCGTCTCCATACCTCAGCTTTTTGCAGCTCCTCTGAGTCTCCGTGTGCTCCTCTCTTTTCTTCTAGTTGTAGAATTTCCACTCAGCCAACTTTCCTGTGGTTCTGGATGGTGTCCGTTCTATCTTTTAGTTGTAGTTTTGAAATTGTTGTGCAAGGCAGCAGTTTAGGTGTTCACCTATGCCGCCATTTGGTTTCTCTATACTAATCTTTTCTGTATCATTCCAATTTTAGTATACTTGCTGGCTGAATTCATATTTTGAATTTAGTTCCTTTGGATTTGGTTTCTCTTTTTTTAATATATTTTATTGATTTTTTTACAGAGAGGAAGGGAGAGGGCTGGAGAGTTAGAAACATCGATGAGAGAGTGACATGGATCAGCTGCCTCCTGTATGCCTCTTACTGGGGATGTGCCTGCAACCAAGATACATGCCCTTTACCGGAATCGAACCTGGGACCTTTCAGTCAGCCTGCGGACTGAAGTGTTCCAGGTTCGATTCCGGTCAAGGGCATGTATCTTGGTTGCGGGCACATCCCCAGTAGGGGTGTGCAGGAGACAGCTAAAGATGTTTCTAACTCTCTATCCCTCTCCCTTCCTCTCTGTAAAAAATCAATAAAATATATTAAAAAAACAAAGTGTATAATATGATTTTAAGCACCCTTGTCTATTTTTGTTTTATTTATTAATCAGTAGCCAAGATTTCTTTGGAAGCTTACAGTTGGCAGTATTATCAAGTCAAAAATACCTTAGGACTCTATAGAGAAAGTACTTTCCACCACTTCCTAACAATGTGGAATATATGTAGTATTTAACCTTATGTATTTCTTCTGTGACTACTAAGTAATGCCCTTTGAAAATTTCCTTCTTTGGTATGGGAACCTCTTTCCACGTCCCGCGTGGTTCAGGGTTCCCGGTTCAGGGTTCGGGTTCTGAAGGAGGCCACACACAAACGAAACGAGAGACCAGAAAACATTAATTTGGCGATATTGGGGGGCCAGGTGGGAGCCTTCCTCTAGTGGAAAGGACTGCCACTTGCTCTGGCCTTTTTCTCTCTTTTATTAAGGCTTTGGGACACACCCCTAGCCTTTAGGCAGGAAATAACAAAACAGAAATTAACATGAAACAAACAGAGGTTGCTTCAGTCAACAATGTTTCAACTAAACAGTGAGTAATTAGCTCTGACCTTTCAGAGCAATTAAGGTTGATCAGCCTTCTGGCCTCCTGTTTACATCCATTTAGTTTCTGACACTTTGGTTATATCCTTTTTTTATTTCACTTGTAAAAGTTATTTGTATTTTTGTTGCCATCAATTCTTTTTCATAAATGTAAAGATTCTTTAAGGCTGTGAATAAGAAGTGAGAAAGCAGGTGATTGCATCAACTACTTATGCAATGTGGTATTTATTTAAAATGTGTTTGCCTTGGTTATTTGAGCAATGGTAAGCTTCTTCTTTTGTCTCCCTCCTTCCAAAGATGCATAGAAAAGCTCCTTCTATCTGAAATAAAGTGTTGGCTCTGTATTGGTTATAATTTCCTTTTCTGGCTGGCAAAGCCTTCTTTTTGTTTTCTGTCTTCTGACAGATTATAGGATTGTGGGGAAACAGCGTCCAGGGCTTTTTCAGGAACTGTGCCATTTTATCTACAGGAGAAGCCATTGGCTTTGGCGCTAGAAGAGAATTGGCTCTGTATTTAAAGATGCCAAATCATATTTGATTCACAGGTTTGCTATGAATTTTGTATGTGTTTGAAACTTTTTTAGGATGTTGGCTTTTAGTTTTTCTACCATGTATATCCCATCAGTGTGAGAAATTAACTACTTGTTCCTTCTCACCAACTCCCCACCCCTGACACCCACAATCCAAACATCCCAAACCATAGCAAATGAGAAAGAATCATTTGAGGATTAGGAAAAATACACTACACAGATGTTACCATTGCCCTTATGGTGACTTTGAGCTTTAATTCTGGTTTATCAGTTAAATCCTTAGTCTTTTCCATATAAGCTTGAATTATTTAGGTGTGGAATTGATTTGCCAACCAACATATCTCTTTATACAGGCTCCTCAAAAGCAAGAGTGAAAGTTCTTTATCAGAGTACTTCTCTTTCCTAACTTGGAAACTTAATTTGTATAAAGCAGAGTACATTTAGGAAACTTCTATTTATTCATTTACCCTTGACACACTCTTTTTATTTTATTTTTTAAATGTTTTTTTTTAATTGATTTTTGTTTTTAGAGAGAGAGGAAGGGAGTGGTAGAGAGATAGAAACATTGAGGAGAAACATCAATTGACTGCCTCCTGCATACCTCCTACTGGGAATTGAGCCTGGAACCTCGGGCATGTGACCTGACTGTAATCGAACCATGACCTCTTGTTTCCTGGGTCAATGCTCAACCACTGAATCACACTGGTCAGGCTGTCACACTCTTTAGGTGGAAATAGCATCATTTATCATGATTTCAAGTGAGAATTTTTATCATCATGTAAGCAGTCTTAACTCCAATTGTATGTTACCTTCAAACTTTTTTTTTAAAATATATTTTATTGATTCTGTAAGAGAGGAAGGGAGAGGGACAGAAAGCCAGAAACATCGATGAGAGAGAGACATCGATCAGTGACCTCCTGCACGCCTCCCACTGGAGATGTGCCCGCAACCAAGGCACATCTTGACCGGAATCGAACCTGGGACCTTTCAGTCCGCAGACTGATGCTCTCTCCACTGAGCCAAACCGGTTTCGGCACCTTTAAACTTTTAATATTGTGTAAAATTGATTTTGAAATTAGCCAACTATATATTTTGTTATTATTTTTAAAAATATATTTTATTGATTTTTTACAGAGAGGAAGGGAGAGAGATAGAAAGTCAGAAACATCGATGAGAGAGAGAGACATTGATCAGCAGCCTCCTGCACGCCCCACAGTGGAGATGTGCCCACAAGCAAGATACATGCCCCCAACTGGAATCGAACCCAGAACCTTTCAATCCCCAAGCCACTGCTCTATCCACTGAGCCTCTCTGCCTGCAAACTGAAAGGTCCCAAGGTTTGATTCTGGCTAAGGACACATGCCCAGGTTGCGGGTTCGATCCCCAGTAGGGAGCATGAAGGAGACAGCTGATCAGTGATTCTCTCATCATGTTTCTGTCTCTCTCTCTTCCTCTCCTTTCCTCTCTGAAATCAATAAAAATACTTAAATAAGTCTTTCCCACCCATTAAAGCCTTATATCTTTGTTTTCTATAGATAACAGTTAGGTGTAGCTTATTTTAATTTAGATTAAGACATGGAAGAGTGTTGCTAGAATAAGCCAGTTTGGATAAATAGTTCAATAGTTCAAATAGTTTATCTAGTGTGAATTATTATATATATGGACATGTGGATTTTTTTTCTCTCTCTGCCAGAAATGCTTCTTCTGTCCTGCCTCAAACTGGCAGTCTTACAAAAGTTGAGGTTTGGTTCTCATGTGCATTCTTTTTTATTTTACTTTATTTTATTTCATTTTTATTGATTTCAGAGAGGGAGGGAGGGAGAAGGAGAAAGAGATAGAAACATCAATGATGAGAATCATTGATTGGCTGCCTCCAGCACTCCCCCTACTGAGAATCGAGCCTGAAACCTGGCCATATGCTCTTGGCTGGAATCAAACTTGGACCTTTCAGTCCGCAGGCAGAGACTCTCTCCACTGAGCCAAACTGGCTAGGGCATCATGTGCATTCTTTGTTATAATTTGCCTCTTTTTAACAAATATTTTATTGATTTTTTACAGAGAAGAAGGGAAAGGAAGAGAGTTAGAAACATCGATGAGAGAGAAACATCAATGAGCTGCCTCTTGCACACCCCCTATTGGGGATGTGCCCCCAAGCAAGGTAAATGCCCTTGACCGAAATCAAACCAAGGGACCCTGGAGTCTGCAGGCCGACACTACTGGTTAGGGCTAATTGGCCTTATTATTATTATTTTTTAATTTCTGTGTCTCCTCTCACTAGACTAAGTGCCTTAAAGACAGGGACTGTAACTTTTACTCTCCTCCTTCTCTTCTTCTTCTTAGTCATCGTCTGTTTCATCTCCTTCTTCTTCGTCATCTTTGTCTTTTTGGTCATCTTCATCTTCTGTCTTTGGGGTCTAATAGAGTTCCTGCTATATAGGAATACAATAAACATGATGTTGTGAGTGAATGAATGAATAACTTGAACTCTTAAAGACACTGTGAATGGATTTTACACTTCTTTCTAGTGTGTGAAAGAGAAAGTGCAGCCAGTTTAAAAAACTTAAAGGGTGCCTTGCTACATTGAAATAATAGTTCAAAGCATTGTCTTTTTTTAAAAAAAATATTTTATTGATTTTACAGAGAGGAAGGGAGGGGGATAGAGAGTTAGAAACATCCATCAGCTGCCTCCTGCACACTCTTCACTGGGGATGTGCCCGCAACCAAGGTTCCTGCCCTTGGCAGGAATCGAACCTGGGACCCTTCAGTCCGCAGGTCGACGCTTTATCCACTGAGCCAACCCAGTTAGGGCAAAGCATTGCCTTTTTAATTTTTCTAAACTGAAATGTTTGTTTTTTAAATTAATTTTAGAGAGAGGAAGGAGTAGTGTGGGAGGGGAGATAGAGAGAGAGAAAGAGAAAGAAACAAACATCAATGATGACAGAGAATCATTAATCGGCTGCCTCCTATAAGGCTCTTACCAGGAATTGAGCACGCAACCCATGCATGTGCCCTGACCAGGAATTGAACCATGACCCCCTGGGATGCCCAGCCACTGAACATCACCAGCTGGGCAGCATTACCTTAAAAATTTTTGTTTTGTTTTTTTTCAGGTTTTTATGGGGGAAGTGCCTTTTTAATAGTGTTCAGCTTCTTTATAGATCATTATTACGGTTTTGTCTTTGTTATGCAGAGCTACTAAAAACTATATTTGATTGGAATAAATTAAGTGTCAAAGGCACCTGATTTTGCTTTTGTGTTTTGTTTTGTTTTTTGTAATTCTCACCCGAGGATATTTTTCCATTGAATTTTATGGAGAGTGGAAGAGAGAGGGAAAGACAGAGAGAAGAAACACATCAATTGGTTGCCTGCTGCATGAACCCTGACCTGGGCTCAGTCCAGGGAGGAGCTTGCAACCAAAGTATGTGCCCTTTGGTCCTCAGGCTGACACTCTATCCACTGAGCCAAACCGGGTAGGGCATTTTTTTTGTTTGTTTTTTTCTTGGTATAAATGTCATTAGGGAGCCCTGGTCAGTTTGTTCAGAGATTAGAGCGTTTTTCTGTGGTTGGATTCCCTCTTCTTCCTCCTCCTCCTCCTCTCTGCCCCCTCTCCCACCCTTCTTCTTTCCTCCCCCTCTCTCTCCCTCTCCTAATCCCTTTTCCTTCTCCTCCCCCTCCATTTCCATCTTCCTTTTAACATCTTTTACTGATTATAAAAATAAGACAGCCTGGCTGGTGATGCTAGGTGGTTAGCGTCGACTTAGGAACCAGGAGATCACAGTTCGATTCTGATTAGGGCACATACCCAGATTGTGAGCTCAATCCCCAGTGTGGAATATGCAGGAGGCAGCCGATCAATGATTCTCTCTCATCATTGATGTTTCTGTCTCTCTCCTTTTCTCTCTGAAATCAATAAAAAAAAATAAACCTTTAAATAAATAAAAATAAGACATGTCCAATATAGAAAGTTTAAAAATAAAACATGTCCAATATAGAAGTTTAAAAATAATCTAATTGTATTACTCAACAAATTTGTTAAAATTATAAAATGAATGCATATTTTTTTATTTTTTAAAAGATCAAATCAAACAAATATTAAAGAATTCTCTCCATTGTTCCTCCTTATCCCTCCTATCTTTCTCTCAGTGGTAACAACTGTTGACTTACTGGTGTATGTATACATGTCCAAATATTTTCTTGGACCCTATAGACATATACCAGGTGTACCAGTTAATGCGGATTTTTTTTTTAATATGTTTATTGAGTTTTTACAGAGAGGAAGGGAGAAGGATAGAAAGACACATCGATCAGTCGCCTCCTGCACACTCCCACTGGGGATGTGCCCTCAACCAAGATACATGCCCTTGACTGGAATTGAACCCGGGACCCTTCAGTCCGCAGGCTCTATCCCACTGAGCCACACCGGTTAGGGAGTTATAATGCCGATTTTTTTCAAAAGATGGGAGTTACACATATGTTAATGCGATTTGATATGAATGCTGTTTTTTTGTATTGGCAATAGGCTTCAAAACTTCATATGTCAGCCCTAACCGGTTTGGTTCAGTGGATAGACTGTCAGCCTGAGGACTGAAGGGTCCCAGGTTCGATTTTGGTCAAGGGCATGTTCCTTGATTGCGGGCACATACCCAGTAGGGGGTGTGCAAGAAGCAGCTGATGGATGTTTCTCATCAATTTTTCTAACTCTCTGTCCCTCTCCCTTCCTCTCTATAAAAAAGTCAATAAAATATATATTTTTAAAAACTCAACATGTCCAGTTTTCTGAAGGTGCTAACATAGATAATTTTTACACTTAAAAATGTTGAATTTTGTGCCAAAAAAAGAGCATTTGTGGGAAGTTTTAATTCATTACTTTATTTTGAAGAAAAAGTGATTGATTGTATACTTCAGGAAGCTTATAGTGAACATGCTCCATCTCAAGATACTTGTGAACGCTGGTTTAAACGCTTTAAAAGTGATGATTTTAATGTGAAAGACAAAGAACATCCAGGTCAACTGAAAAAGTTTGAAGACCAACAATTACAAGCATTATTGGATGAAGATGCGTGTCAAACTCAAAAACAACTTGCAGAAAGATTAAACGTTGCTCAGCAAACAATTTCCAATCGTTTACAAGCAATGGGAAAGATTTCAAAGTAAGGAAAATGGGTGCCACATCAAATGAACGAAAGACAAACAGAAAATCGAAAAGTCATCAGTAAAATATTGCTTCAGTGGCATGAAAGAAAGTCTTTTTTGCTCCAAATTGTGACTGTAGATGAAAAGTGGATTTATTTTGAGAATCCCAAATGCACAAAATCATGGGTTGATCCGGGTCAACCATCAACATCGACTGCAAGTCCAAATCATTTCAGAAAGAAGACAATGCTCTGTGTTTGGTGGGATCAGGAAGGTGTGGTGTATTATGAGCTTCTAAAACCAGATAAAATCATTAATACTGATTGCTACCGACAACAAATAATCAATTTGAACCACGCTTTGATCCTGAAATGACCAGAATGTACCAGAAGACACAGCAAAATAATTTTGCTTCATGATGACGCACCGTCACACACTTCAAAACCAGTTGAAGACATGTTAAAAGATCTTGCCTGGGAAGTATTAACCCACTTGCTATATTCACCAGACTTGCTCCTTCAGATTACCACTTGTTCCGATCAGTGGTACACACACTTTCTGAGTAGCACTTTAAAACATACAAAGAAGTGGAAAATTGAGCCTCAGAATGGTTTGTCTCAAAACAAGAAAAGTTCTATTGGGACAGATCCACAAATTACCTGAAAGATGGAGGAAATGTGTAACTAGCGATGGACATTACTTTGAATAAAGCACTTCTGATGTTTCTCTTAAAATTATCGTGTTTTCTTGGATTACAAAATCCACATTATTAACCAGCACACCTAGTAGATTTATATGTGATTATTATTATTATTATTATAATTAAAATCTCAGTGGAGGATATGTTTTCATTGATCTCTAGAGAGAGAGCGACAAAGGAAGAGAGAGAAACATTGATGTGAGAAAGAAACATTGATTGGTTGTCTCTTGTACGTGTCCCGACAGGGATTGAACCTGCAACCTAGGTAGGTGCCCTGACTGGAAATCGAACCATTGACCCTTTTGGTGCATGGAATGATACTCCAATCAACTGAGCCACACCAGCCAGGGCTGATACTTTAAAACTTTTTATCGAGATAAAACAGACATACAGAAAAGTGTACATGAGTAGACAGCTCAATAAATTTTCACAAATTGAACATACCTATGCAACTGAAACATTACCAGCCCTCTTGAAGTCCCTTCTATCAGTTTTGTCTGTTATATTGTTGAAGCATATTAAATACTTAGTAGTGGCAGAGTGAGAACTTGATTACAGGTATTTTATTTATTATTTTTTAAAAATATATTTTATTGATTTTTTACAGAGAGGAAGGGAGAGGGATAGAGAGTTATAAACATCGATCAGCTGCCTCCTGCTCACTTCCTACTGTGAATGTGCCCACAACCGAGGTACATGCCCTTGACCGGAATCGAACCTGGGACCTTTCAGTCTGCAGGCCGACACTCTATCCACTGAGCCAAACCGGTTTCGGCTTACTTTGAAAATGAATTAAACTTATTAATGATTTCAGCTTTGGTGGCTGTTTTGAGAACTTGGTTCATTTAAATAATTTAATATATATGTATACATATATATGTATATATATATTTTACTGATTTTTTACAGAGAGGAAGTGAGAAGGATAGAGAGTTAGAAAATCAATGAGAGAGAAACATCGATCTGCTGCCTCCTGCACGCCCCCCACTGGGGATGTGCCCTTGACCAGAATTGAACCTGGGATCTTTTAGTCCACAGGCCGACGCTCTTTCCACTGAGCCAAACCGGTTTCGGCTCATTTTAGTAATTTGAACCATGCTTGCTATGAAGTTTACTGGTGTAAGTATTTATTGAGGACGTTAGTATGTATTCTTTACTTGGCAAAATTGGGGAGTGAGAATGTCTGGCCATTGTGGGTCAGGGGTTGAGCATCGACCTATAAACCAGGAGGTCACAGTTTGATTCCTGATTAGGGCACATGCTTGGGTTGGGGGCTCCATCCCCAGTGGGGGATGTGCAGGAGGCATCCCGATCAATGGTTCTCTCTCATCCTTGATGTTTCTATCTCTCTCTCCCTCTCCCTTCCTCTCTGAAATCAATAAAAATAATAATTTTTTAAAACTGGGGAGGTAGAAGATATAAAGGTAAATATAATACTAGTTCTGATTTACATACAGTCTAACTTAAGAAAACAAATTACATTAGACAACAACAATTCAGAACTAAATTGTGTAGTAGTGATTCAAAAAAGGAATCATTGATGGCAGCATCAAAGAAGGCTCCACAAGGGAGGTGGAATTTGAGCTGCGTCTTGGAGAATGGGTAGGATTTAAATGGAATGGTTATAACATTACAAGTCATGGCAAGGAAGTTCGAAATTGGTAAACATGGTATGCAGACTATGAGCAAGCAGAACAGTCTGTCTGGTGGGGGAAAACATGCTGAAGAAAGGTAGAGAGAGAAGTTTGATAACAGGCTAGTGCCAGGTTATAGGACATGTAAAAACCACAGAGTGGAAACTTGGCTGGGTGACATAGGCACCAGTGAGCCATGATCTAGCTTAGTGGATAGGAATCTTAGATTTGAAGCTAGAAAACTCACGTTCTTTTTTTTTTTTTTTAAGAAAATAAATCCTTTTTTAAAAATTGATTTGAGAGAGAGAGGGAAGAAAGAGAAATTAATTGCAAAAACCCAAGTTCTAATACTGACTGACTTTTCCATTATCAGCTCCGTGCAGCTATATGACCTAAATCAGATAGTATAACCTCTCTGGACATCAATTTCTTTATATGTAAAAACAAAATTTATATTTCATAGGGTTATGATAAAAATATTTACTAGAATGAACATTAACAGTTCAATTAGGCCTTGCATCTAGTAAATGTACAATAAATTGAACTGTTTCTGTCTTTTTTTTTTTAATCTCACCTGAAGATATTTTTTTCCTTTTTTTTTTTTTTTTTTTTTTTTTAGAAAGAGTGGAGGGGAGGAAAGGAAAGAGAAAGAGAGAAATGCACCATTTGGTTGCCTTCCATATGCACCCAGACCTGGGCCGCAGGGGATTGAAGTTGCAACCACCCCACCCTCCAGATGCTTGCCCTTGACTGGGAATGGAATCTATGACCCTTTCAGTCTGAGGGCTGACCCTCTAACCACTTAGAAAAAACGGCCAGGAGAGTTTCTCTAGTTCCTAAAAAGAGCAAATGGATGAAAGCAATGATAGGTGGAATAAGGGAGACTTAGAATCGTTGCCTCCACAGACATGATAAGGGTTTCTGTTAGGGTAGTGGTAATAATATAGAAAGAGGACATTTGCGGGACATGAACAGAATTAGACTTGAATTTCTGTTTAGGAGGAAATATTTTGGGTGTTCCAGTGATCTTTTCTTAAACAGATATAATTCCTCTGTGGTTTCTTGTACTGTATAGATACTTTTGGCAAGATGTGTTTGACTTTTTAATTTCCATTAAGATACTTGAAACCCTCTAAGAGTTCCTGGTTTATATTTTAGAAGAGGATATTAGTTTTATCAGAATTATTCAGTTTTCAATAACATTTGTTTTCATAACTCTTAGACATCAAGAGTACTTACACTATTTTTTTTTAACTTTTAAAAAAATGTTTATTGATTTTAGGGTTAAGAAAGATATTTGTTTTACTGATTCATGCACTTATTGGTTGCTTCTTGTTTGTGTCATGAACCCACAACCTTGGCCTATCAGGATGATGCTCTAATCAACCGAGCTACCTGGTCAGTGCAAGAGTACACTATTTTAAACAGTAGCTTCTTGCAGTATTATTTAGTTATCTTATGGAGGAGAGTTATAACTGCTTTATACTCTTGAGAATTTTTATTTTAGTTCAGGAGAAGATGGGAAGGGGCTGGACTCACCTGCTAACTAATCTGGCAGACTTTTGTGGGAAGAATTTGAAATAAAATAAAAATTTCACATTTGGTTTTTTACATGTGGACCTTAATAAGCTAGCATATGAGATATCAATGAGATTCCTTTATAAATCTTAAACTACAGTTTTTTAATTTGGTTAGGAAAAATATCAGGCTTAAAAATGGGTGTTTTTAGCTCCTTTTCCATCTTCCAAGAAGATGGAGTTTATATATATGAAATGCTTTGAGCTCCATATAAGAAAGGCCTACTTGCCCAGCTGGCATGGCTCATGGTTGAGTATTAACCTATGAACCAAGAGGTCATAGTTTGATTCTCAGTGTGGAGTGTGTAGGAGGCAGCCAATCAATGATTCTCTCTCATCCTTGATGTTTCTCTCTCTCTCCCTCTCCCTTCCTCGCTGAAATCAATAAAAATGTGTTTTAAAAAAATGAAAGGCTACTTAAACTTAAAGTATTTTGTTATAGTGTAGTAGTAGTAGTAGTAGTAGTAGTAGCAGCAGCAGCAACAGCAGCAGCACTTGGGGAGCTAAGGGAGATTGTAGTGATTAGATATGTAATACTAGATGCCAGAACTCTGTGGACGAAAATGATCATATTGGTAATAGGTGGCTTTTCCTGTTACCCATTTTTCTTGTATCTTAAGTGAGCCCCACTATACCTAAGAAAATATCCTACAATCCTTAGCATATTCTATCCCAGCAGTGTTATGTCCCTAACGTTGGCATTTATGATTGATGTATTGATGCAACCTGCCAGCTATGCCGCGGCCTGGCAATTGCTGAGAGTTTTTCTCATATTAGGTGTATGGCTTGAACAAGACTTAAGAGGTTTATTTCCTGGTTTTACTGAAATCTGCTAAGGGAGTGCTTAGCTTGGGTTTAATGGAATGTAGATGTCTTGTGTCTGAACTGGGTCAACTGTGTGTGTTTTTGGTGTTTCTTTTTTGCAGATGATTTAATGTATTCCCTCTCCTCCACTACCAACATACCTTTCCAATACGCCCCGCACCCCTTAATTTCTGCAGTACGGCAATCTGTAGTTTCAGGCAGGGTGGATTGATTGATATGTGCAGCTGATCTAATATGCAAACCTAAATCTATACACCGTTCTGAGGGATTGATTAGTCTGAGAAAAGAAGGGCGAGGCGTATAGACCTGGGGAGCTTTTTTTTTTTTTTACTATCGGTTGTCACCAGGTGGCTATTGCTGTGGAAGTCTGAGGCACTCTAGGGTACCGCCTGGATGGTTAGCTTGGTTTACCCAGGCAGAGAGTGGGCAGGGGAGCGAGAGAAGGCGTGAGGCATCACTTGGCTCAGCTAGGGGATACTAGACTTCGGGCTTTGAGGTGGGGGCAGCTCTAACAAAGAGGAGCCGTGCCGGGGCCGGGGCCGCAGGTAGTTGGCCTATCTCCGGCAGCTGACCTCCCAGTGAGCCTCCCCAGTTGGCTGCTTTGCGAGTCGCTCTGCTGGCTTCCTGGCTCGCTATTGGTTGTGAGGACGGGAGGGGGCTCCTGGAGGGCTTGGATGGAGTTGAGGGGGCGGGGCTGGCTTCCGGTGGCGAAGCGGGGCTAGCGGTCGCAGACTGGGGGAGGGGGTGCCGGCGCACCTCGGAGTGCTGCGCTCGGAGAGCCTGGCACCCGGAGCAGTCGCCCCCTCCCCCCGCCAAGACCACTGGAAGCCCCATCTCTTTCATCCTCTCGGGGCGGGGCGCGGAGAGTTGAGCTACCTCAGGCGGGCGGGGCGGAGCCTGGAGCCCCACCGAGCGCTGCTGAGCGAACCTCACCTCCCTTTTAGGGTTCAAGGTGTGTGTGTGTGTGTGTGTATGTGTGTGTGTGTGTGCGCGCGCGCGTTTGCGCTTTTTCTAACGCAGCCCGACTTCTTCAGACTTAACCTTGAGGGAAAATGGAATGGGAAGTAAGAGCTCCGCGTCCCTTCAGTTTATTTTGATTTTCTAATTCTGCCCTTCATGCTTTCCCTCCCTTCATCCCATCCCTGCGGCAGGGTAAGGAGAGTCAGGACTCATCTCTTTTTACTGACGTGTCAATGTCGGTCGCGTAGTAAAATAACATAGAGGGGGGGAAAAAAGAAGCATTTCTTATATGGCATCTGATGCAGTGAACTGCAAAAAAAGAGAAAAATCCAGGAGTGTGTTTTTGGAACTGTACTGCATCCTTGTCTATTACAAGCTGTCTTCACCATTTTCTTCTTGGGACTACCTTAATCAGCAAAAACTATCTGAAAAGGCAGAAGGTGCTCGTGGAAAGAGGGAGAGCCCCCGTCAGTTGGTGGTTAAAGGAAATCCTGATAATTGTTAGTGATTGATTAACTCTGCTAAAGTCTCTTCTCGAGTACATTTTCACCGGCTTTGTGTAGTACTAAATCTTGTTGGAGACTCCTGGGCAGAGGGAGCAAACTTACCGTGCGGAACTGAAACTTGTCTTAATCTGTTTCTCCACCGGTCTGTTTCTTTTATCAGTAAGTTCTCAGAGGAATTAGTTTTGGCTGTCAAAAAACAAAATTAAACTTTAAAATATATCCAGGTGAATTTTAATGCGTCTATTTTTTAAAGCCCCTTCCTCCCAACTTTATGAATTTTAATGACTGTAGTATTACCATTGAAATTATATTTTTCTCTTTTGAGTTATTTTGCTTCAGCAACTTATGGGTCCCTTATTTCTGAAGGATGCAGCGCTCAGCCTCAGCCAAAATCAGGAATCCTTTATAGATTTTTAATGGAGAGGAAAGTTATTAGTTGATGATAGAAAACCACATTTTTTATAGAAAAAAAGGATGTATGAATTTGTATGTCGTCTGCATGTCTGTGTTGAGTGGCAATTTTATGGTAAACTTACTTAATTGGGCATTTTCACCAAAGGTGTTTAGACCAGGTTTATATTAATGTTGATTGGCTAGAATTCCAAAGGAATAAATATCAATTTTTTGTCAGCACTTTTGATTAGAAAAATTTTTTTTGAAGATCTAATTGCCTTTATTAAACAATTTATAAATTGGGCAACATCCCATATAGCAACTAGAAGGACATTCCTGGGTAAATATTAATTGAAATGATCGAGAGTTCATTCTTGAAATTTAGGTTTAGTTTTTAGAGACTGTTCTAGCTGGAGTTTAGTGTTGACAGAATTGATATGCTGCAGGTATTTTACAGTTTTAGCTGGATTAATGTTTTCTCTTTGCATGGCATTATTGGATCTCTAACCCATAAGGAGCAGTTTAGAAAGCAAGTACTGTGTTATAAAGAAAGAATAGGGATGATGCCCTGACTGGTTTGGCTCAGTGGCCTACGGACTGAGGGGTCCTGGGTTTGATTCCGGTCAGGGGCATGTGCCTTGGTTTCGGGCACATCCCCAGTAGGAGGTGTGCGGGAGGCAGCTGATGGATGCTTCTCGCTCTCTATCCCTCTCCCTTCCTCTCTGTAAAAAATCAATAAAATATATATATATATATATTTTTAAAAAGAATAAGAATAGGGATGATGAGATAGGAAACCCACCTTAGTTGTGAAAACTTATTAGGGATCAGAAAACTTATAATTAAAAAAAATTCTCAAGTAGACTTAGTATAGAATAGTGCAAAAAAAAATAGATTCACAGTAAACCTTTGTTGGATTTGGGGTTTTTAGTTTATTATCAATCTATCCCTTCAAGCTCCATGAATAATATTTTTAAATTGAAAGGTAAAGAGGATCTCTTACCTAATGTTACGGAGAATGAACCTTTAAAAATCACTGATTGCATCTTTGACAGCCAGCCTGGTACAAAATGAAATGCAATTTGGCTAAGCTATAGCAAGCTGAGGAAGTGACAAAAACCACTTGGTGGTCATATTAAAGCATATACCACCAGTTCGTTTTGCTTCTACCAGAAAACAGGTTGCCATTGTATTTGATATCTATTCTAGATGGTTTTTTCTTTGTCTACTTATAGGTGATAATGCACTTAGCTCACTTCATTTTTTTTTTTAATTATTGATTTGAAAGAGAAATGAAGGGCGAGAGAAAGAGAGACAGACAGACACATGGGTTTGTTGTTCACTTACGTATTTATGCATTCATTGGTTGATTCTTGTATGTGCCCTGATGGGAATCAAGCCCACAACCTTGATGTGTCAGGATTACACTATAACCAACTGGATGAACTACCTGACCAAGGCTTCTCACCTATTTTTTAAATATTTGTTTTTTTGGCTAATTTTTGTAATCAGTATTTTGCATGGTGCAGTGATTTCCCCAAAGAATTTTCCCCAGGAGACAAAAGGCTATGTATGGAGCTCTAATAGATGTATCTACACTGATCTTCAAATGTCACTTAAGGGAGATGGAAATCAGAAGATTTAGTCCTCTGCAAGGAAACATATGAAGCTGTGACTTCTCATATCTCTTTAAGTTGAAGGGACATGTTGCTGAGGTTAAAGTAGCTGCTTTAATTTTCTTTAGTAGTCTGTTTTTATCCATTCTGCTTATCTGTGTGAGTTACAGCTTGGAATGTATTAAGAAAAGGGGTCCTATGTTTTCTCTAAAGGGACTCAACTCAATCCCCCATTCACATCCGAAGTATAAAATGATCCCCTTAAGAAGGTGAAGGAAAGATTGGGCCTTTGGCATTGTTTGATTCTTATAATAATTAGTTTTTGAGTGTTACCAGATTTGGAATTGGGTAAAGCTTGTTCAAGGTGAGAAAATATTAAAAGACCTGGGAATGCTGCTATGTAAGAGACTTATTTAAAGACAATGAATATTCATGTCATGGTAGTTAGTAGCTGTTCAGCTTTGTCAGGTGTCTGAGAATATTTTGTGTGTTTAAACACAACCCCCACTCCCAGGGGTTGATTCTTGGCAGCTGAGTCTTATGAGGAAGTTGTTTGCTGTCTGTCTGAATCCAGAGGGTAGAGGACTTGGTGGAGTCTGTTATCTGTTTATGACCCAGATAAGCATGTGGAATTGGTTGCTGGTGAATTACTGAACTCTTCCTAATGAATGGTTGCTAGGCAAAGTGCATCTCAATCAGTTTAATCCTCAATAGTTTACAGGTCTGCTTTTTGTTGAAGGCCAAGACGGTCTTTCTAATGATATTGCCCTTTAAGAATCCTTTTGGATGTGCATAAACTAGTATGTTGCTCAGTGGCTTTAAAAAAAGGGGGGAGGGGGGACTAGAACAATTTAGGGAGGTCACTTTATTCATTTACTTACCTTTTGGTAATCTGGATCAGCATTGTCATTAACTCTCCTGGATCAAGTGGTAGTGGATGGTGGTTTGCTGTCCAATATTAAGATTTCACTGTGTTTGATTATCTTCTGTTTTGTAACTGGTAAGGCAATGAACTAACACATTCATTGTTAGTTGGAAACAGGCCAGTGATAACACTGCCCTTGGGTCTAGATGGATGGAAAATAGGACACAGTAAACAATTGAGGGTATAAATAATGAATCTTCCAACTGAGCCCTGGGAGAATGAAGGAGATTATCCTTAGAGCTGTTCAGTCTGGCAGTGAAAAGGAAAGAATCCACTGAATTAATTACCCTGTGTTTGATACTGCACATATTATGGGATTCTAAGAACCATTCAAAACACAGTTGCCTTTTAAAAATAAACTTTGAACCCATCTTTTTGTTCATTTTGATTTTTAAAACCAAACACACAAGTTAAATTGTTCATTTATTTTTAGAATCCAGGCCTTTGCTCTCTCCCCCAAATTTGTTTTATATGTTAGCATTCTAACAAATACTGGTCAGTTCTTATATTTGGCCAGATCTTAGAATTTTTATTAGAGATTTTATTATCTGTAAATATAAAGGGTAATAGAAGAAAAAAGAGAAGCCTGAGGTGGTTTAAAGGAATACTTTGATGCCTTGAGTACATAGTATACTTTTAAGTTAAATGTGGAACTAAAGAGTAACTTACCTAATCATAGAGAAACATGTAAATGTGAACATTATGCCCACAACCAATCAGAGTGAGTATGCAAAATAACCCAACAAAGATGGCGGTTAATTTGCATACACACCTGGGTCCCAGGACTCTCCTTGGCACCCAGATCACTCCCAGCCGGCCATCGGAGGGGCAGGAGGGCCCCCTTCCAAAGCCTATAGCCTGGGGCAGAGGCTTTAGGCCAAGCCTGGGACCGGAGGGAAGGAGAAAAAAAATCAATGGAAACATATCCTCAGGTGAAGATAAAAAAAAAAGAAAGAAAGAAATGTCATATCCTATGAAAGACACATCTTGAAAATGCCTAAAGAAAGTTGTCATTTTTTCATGATGAAGGGACTGGAGTCCATGTTGATGAAAACACCTTGGTGGCTGTGGTGACTGGCAGTGGCTGCAGCAGCGGAGTGATGAGGTTGGTGCCTTCCCTTGATCAGCCCGGTTGCCTCTCGAAAATGGAAGCCATTAGTAGGACATTCCCTGAGGGCTCCCAGTATGTGAGAGGGGCAGGCTGGGCTGAGGGACCCCTCTCCAGTGCATGAATTTCATGCACCAGGCCTCTAGTCCTATATAATAAAGGAGCAATATGCAAATTGACCATCACTCCAACACACAAGATGGCCAGCAGGGGAGGGCAAGTTGGAGGGACCAGACCTGCAAGGGAAGGCAGTTGTGGGCGATCAGGCTAGCAGTGGAGGGCAGTTGGGAGGGACAAGACCTGCAACGGAGGGCAGTTGGGGGTGATCAAGTCTGTAGGCATGGGCAGTTAGGAGGGAAGAGGAGGGAAGTTGGGGGTGACTGGGCCTGCATGGAAGGGCAGTTGGAGGGAACCAGGTCTGCAGGGGAGGGTAGTTAGGATCAAACAGGCTGGCAGGGGAGCAGTTAGGCATCAATCAGGCTGGCAGGAGAGTGGTTAAGGGGTGATCAGGCTGGCAGGCAGAAGCAGTTAGGGGCAATCAGGAAGGCAGGCAGGTGAGCATGTGGGAGCCAGCAGTCCTGTATTGTGAGAGGGATGTCTGACTGCGGTAGGATTGGGCCTAAATGGGCAGTCGGACATCCCTCAAGGAGTCCCAGATTGGAGAGGGTTCAGGCTGGGCTGAGGGACACCACTCACCCCCCCCCCCTGTGCATGAATTTTGTGCACCGGGCCTCTAGTAATTATTTAACAACTCACAATTAGTTAAGACAAGAATTGCTTTTTTTTTTTTGCTTTTTAAATTAAATTTAATGGGGATGACATTGATTAATAAAATTATCAGGTCTACAATTCTATAATACATCATCTGTATATATATATATTATAATACATCATCTGTGTGTGTGTATATATACATATATATATATATTTATGGGAATTTCTTTTTTTATTATTGTTTAAAGTATTACAAATAGTAATACATATGTCTCCCTTTTTTCCCCCCTATTGACCTTCACCCAGCTTTCCCTACCCCCCGGTACATACCCTCACCTGTCCCTCTCCCCTCCCCCCAGTGTCTTATATCCATTGGTTTTGCTTATATACATGCCTATAAGTCCTTCAGTTGATCTCTTACAGGTTCTCCCCCCCCTCCAACTTCCCCTGCCTTCCCGCTGTATCTGTTCTCTTCCCCCCCCCCCCCCCCCACCCCAGATTTTTTTTCTTTAAAAACATTTTGCTGCCGAGTCCGGTTTGGCTCAGTGGATAGAGCGTCGGCTTGCAGACTGAAAGGTCCCAGGTTTGATTCCGGTTGGGGACATGTACCTTGCTTGCGGGCACATCTTCATTGTGGGGCATGTAGGAGGCGGCTGATCGATGTCTCTCTCTCATCGATGTTTCTGACTTTCTATCTCTCTCCCTTCCTCTCTGTAAAAATCAATTAAAAAATATAAAAAAAATAAAAATAAAATAAAAACATCTTGTCTCTGCAAGCTAGAAATAAACTTATAAGAACAAAAAATGTTTGAGTCCCAATTTCAATGTCCAATAGTTCTGAGTCCCAGTTTCAATGTCAAACAGTTCCTTATGTGTACACGTCAGCAATGGTATCTGGATAGTGGACAAATGGTGGCAATGCAGGTCTGATCCTCTCTGTAGGACACACAGCTGCAGACTGCTAGCATGGCCAGGTGTTGTCAATGTCTTCCATCTCTGGAAGAGTTTCTTTAGCCCAACAATCATTTTCAGTGTTAACATTAGTATTTTTACATTTGGGTTTATTTTTATTCAGTGAATTAAATAAGCAGCCTCTAGTGGTCTCAGGCAAAACTAATGCCCTGAGAATGCCTCAGTAATAATGATTTGGTAGTAAAGCCACTGCCAGAGCCAAAGTTTCTGAATTCTTCCCTTTTCTGAATTTCTAATGTATTTAGGTTTTTTTTTCCAAGAACTCCTTTTAGGATTACTATTTGAAACTAGTGTCCCAGTGTATGGATTTGTGTTCATTGAAAGGAAACTAATTAGAAGAAATATTTTCATATTGCTATTTGCCCTTTCTCTATAATAGCAGTATCAACCAAATTCACGATTGACAATGACAGATCAATACACACGTGTGTGATTGGCGCCAGTGAGAGCTTTATATGTATTCCACATGCACCAGTCAAGTTAGCCTCTTGTATATATAGGTAAACTTGCTTAATTAGACCTGATATATATTTTATTGATTTTTTTTTTTTTTTTTTACAGAGAGGAAGGGAGAGGGATAGAGAGAAACATTAATCAGCTGCCTCCTGCCCACCCTTTCCTGGGGATTTGCCTACAACCAAAGTACATGCCCTTAACCAGAATCGAACCCACAGGCTGATGTTCTATCTACTGAGCCAAACCAGTCAGGGCTAGACCTGCTTTCTGATTTAGCTAAACCTTTTCCAGCCCAGTGAAGCACCCCAACTTCTCTTTCAGGTAATTATCAGCAACACAGCAGTAAATATCAACACAAAGCAGATTATTATTGTAGATCACGCCGGGAGAACAAAGGGTAAAATAGCCAAAACTGGTTTGGCTCAGTGGAGAGAGCATCAGCCTATGGACTGAAAGATCCCAGGTTCGATTCTGGTCAAGGGCATGTATCCTGGTTGTGGGCACTTCCCCTGTGGGGGGCATACAGGAGGCAGCAGATCGATGTCTCTGTCTCATTGATGTTTCTAACTCTCTATCCCTTACCCTTCCTCTCTGTAAAAAATCAATAAAATATATTTAAAAAAGAGTAAAATATTTAACTGTAGTAGTATTTGACTATATTCTGTGCAGTGAAAAAACCTGAAGTAATTTTTAAGTCTACCATTTCTTCTTTTCAGTGGGGTCAAGTTTCTAAACTTTTAAAGTCTCCATTGTCTTGCTTATAAAAAGAAAATAGGATTCTACTCAGTCTCCTGTCTATCTACTCCAGGACTTCTGTGAGGATTAAATGAGATGAAGTACATTGAGATGAAATGAGATGAAAATGCTTCACAAATATTTGGTCTCTCTCTCCTGATAAATTTTTTTTTTATATTTTTAGTGGTAAAGGGAATTCAAAGACCAAAATGCCATTATCAATCAAGAGAGGGAGGAAGATTCAGAATGAAGTGTTGGAGGAATAAAAGATAAATATGTAAAAAAAGGCCAAATTGAAATGTTATTATATTTGGTGCTAATGAATCCCAGGGAGGGATCATTGGATTGTTTAGATCAAATTTTAGGGTTGAGTTTGTTAAATTTCAGCTTAGCCTGAAAGAGAAGGGGATATCTTTGCCAGCATATGTACAGAACTTTAGTTAAGGGTTCATTCCCGATCAGATAGAGTCAGTTCTTCATTATTCATACAGAAGGACAAACAGGCAAAATATAGGCAGCTAAAAACTAAAGATATTCCTAGTCCACATTTTTAAGCAATAGTTTTAACTTCCTCTACTTTTTAACTAGGATTTTCTAGCTGCACAAACTGTTTAGAGATGTTTCTTTGGTCATTCAAGAATCCAAAAAGCAAGATAGCCACACATAAGCTTGGATTTCAGTTAGTTTCTTAATCATCAGAAGTAGTATATAACTCAGTATTAGACCTAGAAAAGTTCAGCTAAGTTTAGTAACCTTGGGACAGTTTGTTTTACTTAATATTTTATTACTTAACCCTTGTTACCTAATTATACTGACTTCCTATGGTGAATTGAGATCTTCCAAGTGAATCATAAATAAATTAGTAGTAGTTCTTGAGACTGGTATACGTATCTTCTTTGTTGGCTTCTTCTAGCCCCATAGTATATGCAAATCATTCATTATGTGGGTGAACTGTAGATAGCCAAGTCAAAGAACTATTGCAAAAGCAAACCCCTCTCTTTTTTTTCTTTAAAAACAAACAAATAGAAACATCAATGATGAGAAAGAATCATTTATCAGCTACCCCCTCCACACCCCACCCACACTGGGGATTGAGCCCGCAACCCAGGCATATGCCCTGACCAGGAATCAAACCGTGACCTCCTGGGTCATAGATTGACGCTCAACCACTGAGCCACACATTCGGGGCTAAACCTCTCTTCTTTAAAAAAAAAAAAGTTTTTTTTAAATTTATTGGTTTAAGGGAGATATAGAGAGAAAGAGAAACATTGGACTTGTTGCTCCACTTATTTATGGTGTCATTGGTTGCTTCTTATATGTACCCTGACTGGAGGTTAAACCTGAAACTTTGGCATATGGAGATCACACTCAACCAACTAAGCTACCTGGCCAGGGCACCCCTACCCCTGCCCCTTTTATTTAAATTGATTTTAGAGAGAAAGACAGACAGACTGATACTGATTTGTTTTTTTACTTATTTATATATTGATTGATTCTTGTATGTGCCCTGACCAGGAATTGAATCTGAAACCTTGGAGTATCAGGACAATGCTCTAGCCAACTGAGGTACCAGGGCCACAAACCCCTCTTCTTAATACTGAGCTGTATGTACTCTACTGTTGAGGGCTGTTGGCCAAAAGGAAATCTATTTAGAAGTCAGATTCTGCTTAAAGAAGTACTGTAAGCTATAAATTCAAACCTAGCTCAGGGTGTTGTTGTTGTTGTTGTTGTTGTTAATCCTGGGGATATTTTTTCCTTTTTTTTTTAAGAGAGAGTTCAAGGGAGGGAGGGGAAGAAAAAGAGAAACATCAATAGAGAGACACATTGATCTGTTGCCTCCTGATTGGGGCAGGGGATTGAAATTGCAACCCAGGTATGTGCCCATTTCTTGGAATCCAACCCACAATCCTTGGGTGTGTGGGTTGGCGTTCTAACCACTGAGCACACAGGACTCAGGTTTTTATTGATTTTAGAGAGGGAGGAAATGAGAGGGATAAAGATAGAAACATCGATGAGAGAGAAACATCATTTGATTGGCTGCCTCCTGCATGCCCCTACTGAGGATCGAGCTGGCAGCTCAGGAATGTGCCCTGACCCAGAATCGAATCAATGACCTCTTGGTCATGGGTCAGCACTCAACCATTGAGCCATACCAGCTGGGCTGAGGATTTCTTTTAAGTGTATTTGGTGGAAAAATGTTGCCTCTCTCTTTCAACTGAATTATTACATAGTTTTAAAAGGCAAGGATTCATGGCCAATTGCTACTTCTTTGCACTCGCCAAAGTTATTTGGAGGATCAGTTGCGGATCTAAGTGAAAATCAGATTTTATGCTACTTGCAGAATTGAAATGATTTAGCTAGCATTCCTGTTGCTTTGGAGGAGAAGCATAACTTAAATTTATTTTTTTCTCCCAAAACCTTCTACCATTGGCATTTCATTTATCACTTGTTATATAAAGGATAGGACTTAATCTATTTTGAAATGAAAGGGGTCTCAAGACTACAGAAGTTAAAGGGCAGCTTATCCCCAGGTCACAGTATGTCAATGGAAAAGTCACATTTCCTGGGTTCCTGAATGGGCCTCTGTATTACCAGCTATTCAGCTGGAAGTGGTTTTACTATTGTGAAGACATTAACTTTTTAGCTGTGAAGGTACTGGATTGGCTTTTGCTTATCTTATTCTCGCAGAACCTCTTTCATTCAACAGAAAATGGGACCAGTGGATTAATGAAGAATCTATATCGTGGTTTTAACCTGTTCTGCCAGGTGTTACTGTGCATTCACTAAAGTGCTTTACAAAAGATTTTAGTACTTAGGCCTTTAGGCTTTATTCAATCCCTGTGAGGTATAGTGCAGTTAGAATGTGATACTCTGTTAGAACATCTCCTCAGAAAAGTCCTTTGCTTATTTCCATAGTCAGAGGCAAAATTAAATTGGAACAATGAAAAAAGAGACTTAAAAATTCAACAGTTGAGTGGTTGTCTTTTCTAGGGACACAAAGTACTAACAAAATCAAATCTCTTAGGCAGTGCCCAAATAAACTTGGGAGCTTGTACATTTAGAAACTGCCTCACTGTCTGTGGTTCCCAGCAACAAGTGTTTCCTAGGATTCCATTTACACATACGATTGTGGGTCCATGCCACACATATTACCTTTATACTAACACAGTGAACATAACACTCTGGAGAAGCATATGAACAAGAGTGATGAAGTAGTAATAAATATTTCCTTGTTACCAGAAAAATTAATAAGTTGCAATGAGTTGCTCTTTCAGCAACCTGTATTTTAATTTTTGCCTCTTCTCTAGGATGAACAAATATCCCAACTGAAATGTGTTGCATTTATCATTCATATAGCATGTTTTGGAGAGATTGTTCTTAGGATACCTAGAAGTGAGAGGCTGGTGCAACTTCAGCCTGCACATCAACTTTGTAGCTCTCTAAAATACTCTGTCTAATCTCCCTCAATCCTCCCTTCTCCCCCCCACCCCTGTCCACATCTACTCATCTCTTGGCTTCTCAAAACTGGTTATGAAAGTTCCATTTCTCAACAATGAAATGCTATTCTTTTTCAGAGTTGCATCTAACAGCAATCTTTGGTTATGTACATTACTTTGTTGCATTATTCCTTAAAGAGTATTACAGAAACAGGATTTCACTCTTTAAAACAAATTGATAAATTGCTTTTTATTAATTGTGCAAGTATTTAAGAGCTAAATTTGGAATGAGAAGAGAAAAAAAACCTATATTATAGTTGGCTTTTTAAAAATCTGTTATGTAATTAAAAACTGTGCTGCTACTCGGCCAGTGTGGTTCAGTGCTTGAGCATAGACCTATGAACCAGGGAGACACGATTCAATTCCTAGTCAGGGCACATGCCTGGTTGCCAGCTCCATCCCCAATAGTGGGTGAGCAGGAAGCAGCCAGTCAATAATTCCTCTCATCAGTGATGTTTCTATCTCTCTCTTCCCCTTCTTCCCTCTCTCTGAAACCAATGAAAACTATTTAAAACAAATATATATATTTTAAAGCTGTACTGCTGTCTTGCACATAAATTAGCAGATAAACCATGGAGAAACTACAGTTGCTCAGTGAAGACCACTCTGGCTATGCTATTTAAAATTGTTACCCTAGCCCTAATTGGGTTGGCTCAGTGGATAGAGCTTTGGCCTGAAGACTTAAGGGTCCCAGGTTCGATTCCCATCAAGGGCATGTACCTTGGTTGCGGGCACATCCCCAGTGGGGAGTGTGCAGGAGGCAGCTGATCGATGTTTCTCTTTCATCAGTGTTTCTAGCTCTCTATCCTTCTTCCTCTTCCTTTCCCTTCCTCTCTGTAAAAAATCAATAAAATATATTTACAAAAATAAAATCAATAAATATTTTTTATAAATATATTTTATTGATTTTTTACAGAGAGGAAGGGAGAGGAATAAAGAGTTCGAAACATCGATGAGAGAGAGAGAGACATCCATCAGCTGCCTCCTGCATGCCCCCTACTGGGGATGTGCCCGCAACCAAGGTATATGCCCTTGACCGGGATCAAACCTGGGACCTTTCAGTCCATAGGCTGACTCTCTATCCACTGAGCCAAACCGGTTTCGGCAATAAATATATATATTTTTTAAAGTGTTACCCTATCATCTTAGTACTTCTCATCATCTTACATTTCTTTCTTTTTTTTTTCTTTATTGTTCAAAGTATTATATATGTTCCCATTTTCTCCCCATTGTCCTCTCCCAGCCTGCCCCTGCCCCCCCCCAGCTCTGGCCTCCAACCCCTCATTGTCTGTGTCCATTTCCCCCCCTCCCCCCCTCCCATAGCATTTATCACAGTCTAAGAGTCTGTGCAACTTAACCTGTTCATTAAGTTTATCTGACTTGTCCACTCTACCCCATGTAAAAATGGAAGCACTGTGAAGACAAAGTTTTGTCTATTTGGCTCATTGCTGAGTCCCTATTTCCTGGAGCAATGACTTGCTACATAATAGGTGCTCAATAACTACTGGTATGAATTAATTGGAGAGGTATTCTTTAGTACAGCTGTCACCAACAATTGGTCCGAGGACCACTGGTGGCCTGTGAAGTCCAAAAGGTTGGCAGTTGCTGTTTTGGTAGGTGTCTGGGGATTAGAATTGGAGTGTATGAGAAGAGATTATTGTCTTCCTAGAGCTATTAGTAAATTAGGGATCAGATTACTTAACTAGTTTAAGGAAAAGAAAAAAACTCAAGGCATTGGGATTAATTTGTTTATCTTAAATAAATGAAAGGCATTTTATAGTATGCATATATGAAGGAACATTATATAAAGTTAGATGACTAGCTTTTATTCACTTTGAAGGGGACAAAAGAAATTCCTGAACAATGAATATAAAATACTCAGAAAAGGCCCTGGCCAGGTAGCTCAGTTGGTTGGAGTATTGTCCCAATGTACTAAGGTTGTGGGTTCAATCCCTGGTCAGGGCATATACACAAATCAACCATTGAATGCATAAGTAAATGGAGCAACAAATCATTCTTTCTCTTTCTCTCAAATCAATATTTTGAAAAAAAAGACATGCAGAAGAATTTCCTGATTTAAAAAAAAAATTTAAATTTTTATTGATTTCAGAGAGGAAGGGAGAAAGGGGAGAGAGAAATAGAAACATCAATGATAAGAGAGAATCATTGATAGGCTGCCTCCTGCACACTCCCTACTGGGGATCAAGCCCGCAAGTTGGGCATGTGCACTTGACTGGAATTGAACCCAGAACCCTTCAGTCCACAGGCTGATGCTCTATCCACTGAGCCAAACCAGCTAGAACTTCTGATTTCAATAATAAACACTGGAAGGGGTGATTAAGGGGGATGGTTTCTTGGAATGGATTTTCAGCTCTGGCACCATTTTGGAGGCAGCATTGAGAAGGAAAAGAGCCCAGAGCCAGGGATCAGAAAACCTGTTTATAATCTAGGCACTTAATAGCTTTTCCTGGTTTATCTGTGAAATTGAGACTAATGATACCTGCTCTTTCTGTCTCTCCTGGGACTTTTGAAAATATTAAGCGTGAGAATCAATGTGAAAGCACTTTGAAAATCATAAAGGTCTCTATAAATGTAAGCAGTTGTTAATGACTTTACCAAACCACTTTCGTAAGTGATTTAGATTCATGGAATCTGAAAGTTGGATTTAGAAGCTATCTAATCCATCTTAGCTACTGAAAATAAATTCTTTTTCATAATTTTAAAAAATATTTTTAAATTGATTTCAGAGAGAAAGGGAAAGAGAGAGAAGAGAGAGAAAAGAAACATCAGTAATGAGAGAAATTCATTGATTGGCTGCCTCCTGCACACCCCCTACTGGGGATCAAGCCCTTAACCTGGGCATGTGCCTTGACTGGGAATCAAACAGTGATCTCCTGGTTCATAGGTTGACACTCAACCACTGAGCCACACCAGCTGGGCTTTTTCATCTTTTTTCAAATCTTCACCCCAGATATTTTTTCCATTGATTTTAGAGAGTGGAAGGGAAAGGGAGAGACAGAAACACCAATGTGAGAGACACAATTGATTGTTGTCCTCCTTCATCCTCCCAATCAGGGCCAGAGCCTGCATCCGAGTTATGTGCCCTTGACCAGAATCGAACCTGGGACTCTTCAGTTCGCAGGCTGATGCTCTATCCTCTGAGACAAACCAGCTAGGGTTCATCATTCTTAATGAATGGTCATGGCTTTTCCTTCAGCTTTTCTAATGCTATGCCACTGTTGAACAAGTTCAATTTTGTTCACCTAGAATTGCCTTTCTTCAGACTTTATTATCTTATTATGATGTCTGGAGTTCAGTGATAAAGCTACTTCCTCCTTTGTATAACAGCTCTCTTATGACAACACCCTTATTTGAGATCATCATCTCTCACCTTTAAATTACTATAGCCAATTAACTGACTTTTGCCATTTCTCATTTGTCTTTGACAGATCCAGAAGATTTACTTAAAATAGATATCTGATCATATTCTTCTTCTTAAAATCTGTCCCAGTCGACCCATGGCTTCAGGATAAAATCTGAATTAGCTAGTCCTATCTAATAAAAGAGTACGATGCAAATTGACCATCACTCTAACACACAAGATGGCTGCCACAAAATGGCCAGCAGGGGAGGGCAGTTGGGTGGGACCAGGCCTGGAGGGGAGAGCAGTTATGGGTGACCAGGCCGGCAGAGGAGGGAAGTTGGGGCGACCAAGCTTGCAAGGAAGGGAAGTTGGGGAAGATCTAGGCCTTCAGGAGAACAGTTAAGGGAAGGGGACCAGGCCTGCAGGGGAGGGCTGTTGGGGGCAATCAGGCTGGCAGGGGAGTGGTTAGGGTTTGATCAGGCTGGCAGGCAGAAGCAGTTAGGGGCAATCAGGAAGGTAGCCAAGCGAGCAGTTGGCAGCCAGTAGTCCTGGATTGTGAGAGGGATGTCTGTCTGTGGTAGGATTGGGCCTAAATGGGCAGTCGGACATCCCTCAAGGAGTTCCAGATTGGAGAGGGTGCAGGCTGGGCTGAGGGACACTCCCTTGCCCCCTCCCCCCGTGCATGAATTTTGTGCACCGGGCCTCTAGTAATAGTTATAACTACCATCATTGAGCATAGGCACTGTACTAAGCAATTTTATAATTTTATTAGAGGCCTGTTGCACAAGTCTGTGCACGGGTGGGGTCTCTCAGTCTGGACTGTGCCCTCTCACAATCTGGAACCCCTGGGGGCGGGATGTACTAGTACGTGAAGCAGCAGGCGGCCGGGAGGAGCCCAAGCCCTGGCCAACGCTACACTACTCCCACTTATACTGACTCCACTGTGCCTGCTACCAATACTTGGTAAGTTCACTGAGTGGTGCTTCCTGTGTTGAGCATCTTCCCCTTGGTGGTCAGTGAATGTCATAATGCCTAAACGATCAAATGGTCGAATAGTTGCTTAGGGTTTTATATATATTGATTTAATCATCACAATTACTCTATAATGTGTTGAGGCTAGCTTTTTGCTGATTAAATGGTCATAACATTGAGCTATTAATGTTCTAGTTTATCCATTTATATATATAAAAGACTAAGCGACCATCGCAACCAAACGGACAACTGAACAGGCTGTGTGATGTGACTAGGCCATCAGTGGGGTTAGTGAGGGGCGACCAAATGACCAAACAGGCTGTGTGGTGCGACCAGGCTGGCAGAGCAGGGCAGTGAGGGGTGACCATTTCAGCAGGGGGGAGCAGTTGGGGGCAAACAGGCCAGCAGAGGGTGACCAGGCCGGCGGGGGTGGGGGGGGCAGTTATGGGCGACCAGGCAAGCAGGCAGTTGAGCAGTTAGGAGCCAGTTGTCCTGGATTGTGAGAGGGTTGTCCGACGGCCAATTTAGGCCTGATTCTGGGGATCAGGCCTAAACTGGCAATTGGACATCCCCCATGGGGTCCCGGATTGGAGAGGGTGCAGGTTGGGCTGAGGGGGACACCCCCCCCCCCCGTGCACAAATTTCGTGCACTGGACCTCTAGTCTAATATGAAATAAAAGGTTCTTTATAATTTGGCACATCAAACTCATCCTCCAGGTTTAGTACCAACATCCTACTCTGTAACAGACCACTTGTGGTTCCCCAAACATGCTATTTAGTTTCACAACTACAGGGCTTTCATTTTGCTTGTTTTCTGTGCCTAGAGTGCCTATCCCACTCAATCGGTTAAATTCTTTTCTCTTTTTTTTTCTTCTATTTGTTAAATTCTTGCTTGGCCTTCAGTGACCCATAATGTTCTCTCTTCTCTCTCACTGTACTCTGGAAGTATTTATTTCATTATTTGAGTTTTCAAACAACTTAACTCACTTTTTCTTTTCTTTTGAATTTGTATTGACATCAGAGAGGAAGGGAGAGGGAGAAAGAGATAGAAACATTAATAATGAGAGGTTGAGCCCACAACCTGGGCATGTGCCTGACCAGGAATTGAACTGTGACCTCCTGGTTCATAGGTTGACGCTCAATCATTAAGCCACGCAGACTTGTGTCACCTCAGCGAGGTACCTTTCTCCTACCAACTTTACAGGTCACTTGTGATATAAAGACCGCAAGACAAATGGTTTCCTAAGACTCCACAATACTCTTAGGAGTTGTTATCCTTTGGTCTGTAGACACAGTTAAAAAGCAGAGTCTGATACTAAATTCCAGGGAAAAGGGCACAGTTCTTGTCCAGAATTAAAAACAAATGATTTATACAGTAGGAATCTACTAACTGCAAAGTCAATTCAGAAGTGATCTAATCTTTGCTATTTAAACAGATCAACAATACCATTTGCCTGTCTAAACTTAGATGCCCTGGAATCTCTTAGGAGATTATTAATGTAATTGTAGTTTCTGGCATAATGTCTTCTTACTACCACATGCTGTGGCACAGGGCACATCTAGTACATAGTTTTAGGGAATGCAGATAAGGCCACATTACCTTACTTAGGGTGTCGAGAGGACATTTAACAATTCTCAGCAACCCACTGTCTTAATGGGCTTGACTGTTAAAATTCATTTTTCTCCAAGAAAGCATTGCTTAATGGTTTTCCTCCTGGCCCAACATTCTTGGCATTAGCTGGAATTGCTGAGTGATTTACAGTGGAGAGACCATGAAAACAATTTATTTGTCCACAAATTATCATTAGCAGTTTTATTTTCAGATTGAAGGAGCAGGAAGAGTGGGCTCTTCACTGGTTGCAGCTTCCCTCTGATTAGAGTGTTAGTTCAATTATGCCTAATTAACTTTTATTACAGCTAGTGGTAATAATTACTTGCAAGTCAGTTTTTGGCCAGTTATACCAAAGCTAAAGTATGAACTTGATGGGTTTTAATAACCAGAATGACACTGACACGTTTTATAACCTCCCTACACTGCAGTTGATTTCTTTTTCCATACCTCTTTAAATAGTTCAAAGAATTATAAAAATTAATCTTAGGTAAAACATATTGTTCTTTTGAAGAGCTGTATAGGATCATTTTTTTAAATTTTATTATTTAAATTATTACAAATAGGTAGTTTATATGTCTCTTTTTCCCCCCCATTGACCTTCCCCTGGCCTCCCCTATCCCTGGCACATGCTCTCACCCCTCCTCCCCCAGTGTCTTGGGTCTATTGGTTATGCTTATATGCATGCATACAAGTCCTTCAGTTGATCTTTTACCTCCCCCCTTCCTGCTGTAATTTGACAGTCTGTTTGATGCTTCTCTGCCTCTATCTATTTTTTTTGTTCATTCGTTATAATGTTCCATAAGTGAGTGATATCATGTGGTATTTTTCTTTCAATGACTGGCTTATTTCACTTAGCATAATGCTTTCAGTTCATTTATGTTGCTGCAAATGGTAAGAATTCCTTCTTTTTTTTTTAAATATATTTTTTTATTGATTTTTTTACAAAGGAAGAGAGAGAGATAGTTAGAAACATTGATGAGAGAGAAACATCGATCAGCTGCCTCCTGCACACCCCCCACAACCAGGGTACATGCCCTTGACAGGAATTGAGCCTAGGACCCTTCAGTCCGCAGGCCAATGCTCTCCACTGAGATAAACTGGTTTTGGCAAGAATTCCTTCTTTTTTATAGCAGCGTAGTATTCCATTGTGTAGGTGTACCATAGTTTTCTAATCCACTCATCTGCTGATGGGCACTTAGGCTGTTTCCAAATCTTAGCTGTTATAAATTGTGCTGCTATGAACATAGGGGTGCATATATCCTTTCTGATTGGTGTTTCTATTTCTTGGGATATATTCCTAGAAAAGTGGTATTACTAGGTCAAATGGCAGTTCCATTTTTAACTTGTTGAGGAAACTCCATACTGTTTTCCACAATGGCTGCTCAAGTCTGAGTCTGCATTCCCACCAGCAGTAAAGGAGGGTTCCTTTTTTTCTGCATTTCTCCAGCACTTATCGTTCCTTGATTTGTTCATGATAGCCATTCTGACAGGTGTGAGGTGGTACCTCATTGTTGTTTTGATTTGCATCTTTCGGATGATTGGTGACTTCGAGCATGTTTTCATGTGTCTTTTCTGAATGTCCTCTTTCAAAAAGTGTATATTTAGGTCCTTTGCCCATTTTTTTTGATTGGATTATTTATCTTCCTTTTGTTAAGCTGTATGAGTTTCCTGTAAATTAAGCCCTTATCGGAGATAACATTGGCAAATATGTTCTCCCATGTAGTGGGCTTTCTTGTTGTTTTGTTGATGGCTTCTTTTGCTGTGCAGAAGCTTTTTATTTTGATGTAGACCCATTTATTTTCTCCTTAGTCTCTCTTGCCTTAGGATCTGTGTCTGTAAAGATAATGCTATTATATATGTCTACAATTTTGCTGCCTATGGAGTCTTGTAGGATTTTTATGGTTTCCCAGCTTACATTCAAGTCCTTTAGCCATTTTGAGTTTGCTTTGTGTATGTTGTAAGTTGATGATCTAGTTTCATTTTTTTGCGTGTATCTGATCAAATTTCCCAGCACCATTTATTAAAGAGACTGTTTTGACTCCATTATATGCTCTTGCCTCCTTTGTCAAATATTAATTAAGTATAATGGATTGGGTCAAATTCTGGATTCTCTATTCTGTTCCATTGGTCTATATGTCTGTTCTTGTGCCAGTTACAGGCAGTTTTTAAAAAAATATATATTTTATTGATTTTTTACAGAGAGGAAGGGAGAGAGATAGAAAGTCAGAAACATCGATGAGAGAGAGACATTGATCAGCCGCCTCCTGCACGCCCCACAGTGGAGATATGCCCGCAAGCAAGGTACATGCCCCCAACTGGAATGGAACCCGGGACCTTTCAGTCCGCAGGCCGATGCTCTATCCACTGAGCCAAACCGGTCTCGGCGACAGGCAGTTTTGAGAACCGTGGCTTGATAATACAGCTTGATGTCTGGTATTGTGATCCCTCCAACTTCATTGTTCTTTCTTAGGATAGCTGTGGCTATTCAGGGTCTTTTTTATTCCAGATGAATGATTGGAGAGTTTGTTCTAGATTTTTGAAATATGCTATTGGTATTTTAATAGGTATTGCATTAAATCCATATAGATTGCTTTAGATAGTATAGAATTTTAATGATGTTGATTCTACCAATCCATTATTTCTAGCTATCTTAATTTTTTTGGTGCAATGGTAAATGAAATTGTTTTTTCTTTCATTTCTCTTTCTTTGAGTTCATTATTGTTATGTAAAAAGGCCATTGCTGAAACCCCTTTGGCTCAGTGGATAGAGCGTTGGCCTGGGGACTGAAGGGTCCCAGGTTCCATTCCGGTCAGAGCCACGTACCTTGGTTGCGGGCACATCCCCATTGGGGAGTGTGCAGGGAGCAGCTGATCAATGTTTCTCTCTTATCAATGCTTCTGACTCTCTATCCCTCTCCCTTCCTCTCTGTAAACAATCAATTAAAAATATACATATTTTTAAAAAGGCCATAGATTTCTGGGTGTTAATTTTGTATCCTGCTATGTTGCCAAATTCATTTATTAGATCTAGTAGTTTTTTGATGGAGTCTTTGGGGTTTTTTATGTATAGTATCATGTCATCTGCGAGTACGGATAGTTTTGCTTCTTTTCCAATTGGATGCCTTTTCTTTTTTCTTTTTGTCTGATCGCCATGGCTAGTACTTCTAGTACTGTCAAACAGGAGTGGTGAAAGTGGGCATTCTTGTCTTGTTCCTCTTCTTAGGGGAAATGAGTTTAGTTTTTGGCCATTGAGTATGATGTTGGGATTGAGCCCGCAACACAGGCATGTTCCCTGACTGGGAATCATACTGTGACCTCCTGGTTCATAGATCAATGCTCAACCGTTGAGCCATACCTGCTGGGCCAGGATGTGTGTTTAGAAGGAAGGGACTTGAAAAACTTAAATCAAGAACATGAATGTAATTAAGACATTAGTGAATATTACACCTGAAGAAAGGATAGTCAATAATAGGGCCTTCTTCAGGATAAACAGTCACCATCTTTAAAATAAGAGGGTTGCAATAATGCTACTCAGTAGAAGCATTGCCAAAGCAAAGTGGAGGTTGGGAGAAAATTTGAAGTATAGGCACTGGAGAAAATTTTATTCAGCTATGTGTTGAAAAGAAACTGGAAGTTAAAGAAGCAGAAAGATACAGGAAACCTAATTTTAGTGGCAAGAACCCCAGTGTCAGAGATAAGTCACATATTAAAAAAATATATATATAGAACACTCTCTCCAACTCTTCTTAATGATCTGTAATCTCCCCCACCTTGTTTTCCAGACTTAAAACATTTGCTACGTGTTTGATTTTTAAAAAATATATTTTATTGATTTTTTTACAGAGGAAGGGAGAGGGATAGAGAGTTAGCAACAAAGATGAGAGAGAAATATCCGTCAGCTGCCTCCTGTACACCCCCTACTGGGGAGGTGTCCGCAACCAAGGTATATACCCTTGACCGGAATCGAACCTGGGACTCTTCAGTCTGCAGGCAGATGCTCTATCCACTGAGCCAAATGAGTAGCGCATGATTTTTTTCTTAATAAATTTTTTGGAAACAATCTCAAATTCATAGAAAAGTTGTAAGTACATTACAAAGATTTTTGTTTTCTTAAATCATTTGAGAGTAAGTTGCTCATCTAATGCTTCATTATTCCTGAATATGTTAGTGTTTACTAATAACTTCTACAGACAAGGACATTGTCCAACATTACCTCAGTATAACCATCAGAATCAGAAAGTTAACATTTATACATTACTGTCATATAATTCTCAGACCACCCCCCCCCCAGATTTTGCCAGTTGTACTAGTAATAATCCGTTATTGCAAAAAGAACCCAGTTCAAAATCACACATTGTATTTATTTGTTGTGTCTTCTTGGTCTCCAATCTGTGGCATTTTTTTAACCGGGAGGTATATCTCTGCTATAGAGGCCTCTTGTGAGAAGCAATGGGTTCCAGCCCTACACCAGACACCAAGCCCAAGTTTCCAGAGCAAAGAAGAGAAGTCCCAGTAACTTCAGCCTGTAAAAACTAGCAGGGATTGTGGCTCAGTGACACAGAGGCTACTGGAGTCCCAGGCAGTTCCTCTTAAAGGGCCAGCATATGAACGTATACAGTCCTGCTCCAGCGCTGGGTGTCAACATTGTGGGAACCAGGGACATACAGGGAGGAACTAGGTTGTGTGGAATTGGGGCAGGAACTCAGGGTTGGCTTTCTCCCAGACTGGGGTGCTCGCAGGAGTCATTGTTCCTGTACTGGGACCTCTTGTGTTGCAGAGCTAACTAGCAGCCGTATCAGAGTTTCCATTAGTCTGGCTCACGCTGTTAGTTCCATCCTGGTGATTCCCTGAAATCCCACCCCATCCAATTTGCAGCCCCACCCAAGCTGTTGGCAGTGACTTTTCCAGCCTGCCTTGCTTCACAGCTTGGCCTTGCCTGGGGCACTTCCATGTCCAATTACAAGTAGCAGTCATCTTCCTCTGTAGCTCCTCTTCCTCTATAGCTCTTGCTAGGAGACCCCAGAGCCAGTGCACCCAGTGGATAGCTTCAGACCATAGTAGATTACAACTCTATATATCCACAAACGACACACTCAAGGGGCAGTCATGCTCCATAGGGTTGTCTCCTGTACAACAGCCCTTTTATTGTAATTGCAGCTGGTCCTTATAGCAAATGGGCCTGAGATCAACTCCTTTTAGTGATACCAAAAGTAATCAAGGCTCCACTACAATAAGACTGTGCACATAGCCAACACAGGGTATAATGCCCAACTCAGGTGGCTGGGGAGGCTGAGCCACTGGGCCCTACAGGATACCTACTACACAAGACCCATCTACCAATTCCAGAACACATAGCAGCTCTGTGTAGTACATAGAAACAAACACAAGGAAGCAACCAAAATGCAAGACAAACATGTCACAAATGAAAGAACTGAAGAAATCTCCAGAAAAAAAGAAGTAAATGAAATGTAAGCAAGCAAACTACTGAATACAGTGTTTAAAACAATGGTTATAAGTTTGCTCAAGGATCATTTTTTTGTTTTGTTTTATTTTAAATTGTTAGGATCATCTTTAAAAAAATAGAATATCTTGAAATAGTTGTCATGAGGGATTAACTAGCATATTAAGGAATTGTAAGATATAATGTAAAATTAACAAAGAAATTATCCTTTCAATTAGAAAGTAAGCCTTTGGCCAAAGCTGGTTTGGCTCAGTGGATAGAGCGTCCGCCTGCAGACTAAAAGGCCCCAGGTTCGATTCCAGTCAAGGGCATGTACCTTGGTTGCAGGCACATTCCCAGGAAGGGGCATGCAGGAGGCGGCTGATCGATGTCTCTCTCTCTCATTGATGTTTCTAACTCTCTATCCTTCCCCCTTCCTCTCTGTAAAAAAATCAATAAAATATATTTAAAAAAAAGAAAGAAAGAAAGCCTTTGGAGTTTTTGATTTTCATCTGTCACCATCATTGTTAAATAGTCCCTGTAATGAATGAAATTCGATTCTGGACCAATTGCAGCAGATAGCATTTCTTCCATTTCCTCCTGAGAAAAGGGCTCACCTTCTTCAGTCATATACTTGATCAGTTCTTCCTTAGAAAGAAATCCACATTTAATTGAATTAAATAAAGGACTTCTTCTGGAATTGGTCTGTATCTTCTTTCCAGTAGTATATTGATCATCACTGGAAGAAAGTTTTCAAATCGAATGTTTCCAGTGGGTTCTTCTTCCTCTACCATTTGCAGCAGCCTGGATGGTACTGGAGAGCATCATGCTAAGTCAAATAAGCCAGTCAATGAAAGAAAAACACAACATGAAATCACTCATTTATGGACAACAAAGAACATTATAAACTGATGAGCAAAAAGATAGACACAGGGGCAGTAAAGTATCAAATAGACTCTGTTCAAGGATCTTAATGAGACTTTCAGGGATCTTAGTGAGAATTTCAAATACATGAGAAAGGACCAGTCAGAAATTAACCATACACTAACTGAAATAAAAAATAATTTACAGGGAGCATCAAGCAGCAGCGCGAGGGTGTGAGAGGTCAGCCTGACAGTGGTCAAGAACAAATGGAAAGGGCAGAAGCCCAGGAATGTGTTTCACATAGCCAGCCAAAAAAAAAACTTTAAGGGGAAAAGTAAAGCAAAACCAGTTGCCACAAATCTTAAGAAGATAAACATTGTGAATGCTAAAAAAGTTAAAAGAATGAACGAAGCTTTTGTGGACATACAGAAGGAGCTTGCTCACTTCTCTCAAGGCCTTTCCCTTGAGCCTCTGCAGAAACAGCTGGTTCTTCAGCTGAGTCAGGAAAACAGACCAGTGAATGTTGACGAAGCTACGAGATTATTGGCTCAGTTGTAATGTACTTGGTGATGCATCAGATTCCCCCAAAGAACAATAAATTAAATGCTTTATACAAAATAATAATAATAATAATTTACAGCCCTAACCGGTTTGGCTCAGTGGATAGAACTTTGGCCTGCGGTCTCAAGGGTCCCAGGTTCAATTTTGGTCAAGGGCATGTACCTTGATTGTGGGAACATCCCCAATAGGAGGTGTGCACAAGGCAGCTGATTGATCTCTCATCAATGTTTCTAACTCACTCTCTCTCCCTTCCTCCCTGTAAAAAAACAATAAAATATATTAAAAATAATAATAATAATTTACAGGGATTCAACAGTAGAATAGAGGATTCCGAAAATCAAATCTGCAATTTGGAATATAGGGAAGCAAAAAACACCCACAAGAAGAGCAAAAAGAATTTTAAAATAACCACACACAAAAAAAGAATCCAAAAATATGAAGACAGTCTAAGGAGCCCCTGGGACAACTTCAAGTATACCAACATTTGCATTATGGAGATGCCAAAAGGAGAAGAGAAGGAGCAAGAAATTAAAAACCTATTTGAAGAAATAATGACAGAAAACTTCCCCTACCTGGTGAAAGAAATAGACTTACAAGTCCAGGAAGTGCAGAGTCCCAAACAGAAGAAACTCAAAGGGGCCCACAACAAGACACATCATAATTAAAATGTCAAGGGTTAAAGACAAAAGAGAGCATCTTAAAAATAGTAAGGAGCCCAAACCGGTTTGGCTCAGTAGATAGAGCGTTGGCCTGTGGACTGAAGGGTCCCAGGTTCGATTCCGGTCAAGGGCATGTATCCTGGTTGTGGGCACATCCCCAGTAGGGGGTGTGCAGGAGGCGGCTGATCGATGTCTCTCTCTCATCGATGTTTCTAACTCTCTATCTCTCTCCCTTCCTCCTTCCTCTCTGTAAAAAATCAATAAAATATATTTTTTTAAAAAAATAGTAAGGAAAAGCAATTAGTTACTTACAAGGAAGTGCTCATATGGCTCTCAGCTTATTTCTCAACAGAAACTCTGCAGGCCAAAAGGGAGTGGCCAGAAATATTCAAAGTGATAAATAGTAAGGATCTATAACCAAGATTACCCAGCAAAGCTCTCATTTTGACTTGAAGGTCAGATAAAGAGCTCCACAGACAAGAAAAAGCTAAAGGAGTTCATCACCACTAAACCAGTATTACATGAAATGTTGAAGGGTATTCTTTAAGAAGAGGAAGAAGTAAAATAAAAAATATGAGCAATAAAATGGCAATAAATACATATCTATCAGCAATTGAATCGTAAAAATCAAAATAGCCGAAACAGGTTTGGCTCAGTGGTTAGAGCGTCGCCCTGCAGACTAAAAGGTCCTGGGTTTGATTCCGGTCAAGAGCATGTACCTTGGTTGTAGGCACATCCCCAGTGGCGGGAGTGGGGGTTGTGGGGGCGGTTTGCAGGAAACAGCTGATCGGTGTCTGTCTCATTGATGTTTCTAACTCTCTATCCCTCTCCTCTTTGTAAAAAAATCGATAAAATATATTTAAAAAAAATAAAAATAAACTAACAAGGAATCTAATGAACAAAATTAACTGATGAATAAAATAGAATCAGAGGCAAGGAATCTTAGAGAGGGGAGATAGGGGGCAGGAAGAGATTAACCAAAGATCTTATATACATACTAGAAGCCATTTGCATGAAGATTTGTGCAATAGGCCTTCCTTCCCTTGGCTGCCAGCACTGGTTTTCCTCTGGCACCCATGACCCAGGCCTTCGCTCTGGCCACAGCGGAGAAACCAAGCTCAAGGCTAGGCTTCTCCACTCAGGCAGAAGCGAGGCTTGGCTTCTCCGCTCCGGCAGCAGCGGAGAAGCCAAGTTTCTTCAGTCTTCGCTGTGGGCCTGTATTTGCAAATTAACCTGCCATCTTTGTTTGGTTAATTTGCATACTCCCTATTGGCTGGTAGGTGTCATGGAGTATAGTCAATTTGCATATTTCTCTTTTATTAGTGTAGATATGCATTACCTATGGGCCTAGACAATAGGGTGATGAAAGCCTGGGGTAGGGTGGGAACTGGTTAGAAGGGTAAAATAAGGGGGCATCTTGGATTTTGATAGATTAGAAAAGTGATAGTCAACATTTAAATAGTAGTGTTCATGTCTAGTACCAGTATTCTAAGTACTTGGTTATATTAACATAAAATCTATTGAGTCCTCACAATTCCAAGAAGCAGGCACATTTTGTAGACGAAATAAAGTGTCTTCCCCAAAATCACACAGCTAGTAAGTAGCAGAGCTGGGATTCAAAGCCAAAGTCTTAACTACTTTGATATAGTCCTCTTGTTAATCCAGATTTCTGAAGGTTATTTGAACTGCAGTTGACATCTATTTTTACAGGCATACCTCATGTTCCAGACCACAACAATAAAGCAAGTATCACAAAAAAGTAAATTGCATGTATTTTTTTTGTTTCCTAATGCATATAAAACTTATGCTTACATTATACTGTAGACTGTTAAGTACACAATAATAGCAATATGTCTAAAAAATGTACATACTTCAATTTAAAAATACTTTATTGCTAAAAAGTGCCAACCATTATCTGAGCCTGTTGGGAAAATGGTACTAATAAACTTATTTAGTGCAGGGTTGCCACAAATCTTCAAAAAAGATTTTTAAAGTTTATTTGAGAGAGGAAGGGAGGGAGAGAGGAAGGGAAGGGGAGAGAAACATCAGTGTGAGAAAGAAATATTGATTGGCTGCCTCCTGCATGCCCCCTCCTGGGGATTGATCTATATTCCGGGACATGTGCCCTAACCAGAAATGGAACCTCAATGTCTGGGTGAACAGAAAGGCACCCAACCAACTAAGCCACACTAGCCAGGGCCAAACCTTTGATTTGTTGGGGGGTGTGAGACAATGTCTGTGAGCCAAAATTGAACAAAGTGCAATAAAACAAAGTATGTTTATCTGTGGATTTTCCCCTTTCTTAAACTCTTTTCTTTAAAAAAAAAATATATATATATATTTTATTGATTTTTTACAGAGAGGAAGGGAGAGGAGTAGAGAGCCAGAAACATCGATGAGAGAGACATCGATCAGCTGCCTCCGGCATGCCCCCCACAAGGGACGTGCCCGCAACCAGGACACATGCCTTTGCCTGGAATCGAACCTGGGACCGCCCAGTTATCTACTAAGCCAAACTGGTTTCGGCCCCTTTCTTAAACTTTTTTTTCTTTTTTAAAAAAAAAATATATTTTATTTGTTTTTTACAGAGAGGAAGGGAGAGAGATAGAAACATCGATGAGAGAGAGAGACATCAATTAGCCGCCTCCTGCACGCCCCCTACTGGGGATGCGCCCGCAACCAAGGTACATGCCCCCGACCTGAATCGAACCTAGGACCCTTCAGTCCACAGGCAGACGCTCTATCCACTGAACCAAACTGGCCCTGGCAACAAAGTTTCAATGGCTATGCCTTCAGAAGGCTTGGCTCGGCTCCAGGCTGCAAAGTTTCAATTGTAGAAAATAAATCAATCCCAGATACCAGGGCCTCCACTTGGGTTGTTGGGGGGTGTGGCCAGCCTGCAAACCACCACAGGCCCCTCGCCCAGGACACCCCACGACCCCAATGGAACACCCACCCTGATTCAGGACACCCTTCTGAGCAAACCAGCTGGCCCCCACTGTGCAGCAGGCCTCTATCCTATCTAATAAAAGAGTAATATGCAGATTGACCGTCACTCCAACACACAAGATGACTGTCCCCATGTGGTCACAAGATGGCCAGCAGAGGAGGGCAGTTGGCAGGGACCAGGTCTGCAAGGGAGGGCAGTTGGGGGTTGCCGGGTCTGCAGGGAAGGGCAGTTGGGAGTGACCAGCCCACAGGTTAGGGCTGTTAGGGGCAAACAGGCTGGCAGGGGAGCAGTTAGAGGCATCAATTAGGCTGGCAGGGGAATGGTTGGGGTTGATCAGGCTGGCAGGCAGAAGCCATTAGGGGCAATCAAGAAGGCAGGCAGGTGAGCAGTTGGGAGCCAGTAGTACTGGATTGTGAGAGGGATGTCTGACTGCCTGTTTAGGCCCAATCCTGGATTGGGTCTAAATGGGCATTTGGATATCTCTCAAGGGGTCCCAGATTGGAGAGGGAGCAGGCTGGGCTGAAGGACACCGCCCCCCTCTCCCGTGCAAAAATTGTGCCTCGGGCCTCTAGTACATATATAAGAGATATGGTGGTCATTTATAGATTGGTTCCTTTTAAAAATTACAGGGCGAGAGTGTTATCTGCAAGACTGCTGAGTGAATGTGTTCTTTGTACTTTCATCATTACAGCGTCTCAGTTATCCAGATGAAGTATAAGGCCTGGAGCTGGGAATGTGCTCCACTCCTTCAAGGACCTGCAACGAGAACACTGTGCCTAGAAATAGAGTCAGCAAGAGGGGAATGGGGGTTAGAAGATGAGGTCAGAGCCCTAGCCAGTTTGGCTCAATGGATAGAGTGTTGGTGTGTGGACCAAAGGGTCCCGAGTTCGATTTTGGTCAAGGGCAGGTACCTTGGTTACAGGCTCTTCCCCAGCCTTGATCCCAGTCAAGGCTTGTGTAACCAATTGATGTGTTTCACATCAATGTTTCTGTCTTTCCTTCTCTCTTCCACTCTCCCTAAAAATCAATGTAAAAATATCCTCTGGCGAGGATTAATAAAAACAATTAAAAAAGAAGAAGATGAGGTCAGAGAGGTAGAAGTGACAGAGTATGGAAGGCCTTATAGGCATGTTAGGATTTTGTATTCTAAATGAAATGGGAAGTTATTGGAGATTTTTGAGCTGATAAGATTTCCAATTTAAAAAATTAATTACTCTGCTGTGTGGAGAATAGATTGGGTTACAGGAGCAAGTGGGGGTGGGTGGACAGAGAGACCATATAGGAGACTGTTGTACTCCAGGCTACAGATGATGAGATGACATATGAAGTTATTACCTATCTCCAAGAAAGGTTTAGGAGACCAACCTAAAAAGACATCACTACAGTCCTTCATACAGCCCATTTCACAATATTAGTCTCTAGTATTTGTTAATTCCCTTCCTTTCCTTGGAGTTTGCGTTCAGCTATCTTAGGACCATAGGGGACAGGTTATTAGGTAGAGATCAGCATTCACAAGGAATGGGATTCTAAGCAATACCTCACTCATTTGATCCCAACAGGAGACTTTATTCTTGGCATACTGTTCATTCTGTTATCCTACCTACCAGAGGCCTAAAAAGACTGAATTTGTGCCAGAACTCTTGGGTGCTCTGTTCTCATTGAGGCATTCAATCTTTATTCTTTCTGCAGTTGCTATCTTAGCCACAGTTTGAGCAGCCTCTTTACAAAGTATCTTTTTAGCTACCTGGACTTGCAAGCTGGAGCTCCATGATACTCATCATGACAGGGTAATTTCACATACCTTAGAGGGCCCTCTAAAAGAAAAGAAGTTTTATATCAACAAGTGAATCTAAAAATTAAGTGAATTAAAAATTTGATCAACAGAATAAACTGGTGAATATAATAGAATCAGGAGCACAGAAAGGGAGTGGACTGATAATTCTCAGGGGTGAGGGGTGTACAGGGAGAGACTGGACAAAAATCATACACCTATGGATGAGATCAATGGGAGGGAGGTAAGGGCAGAGGGAAGGGTGGGAGCTGGGTGGAGAGGTGCTATGGAGGGGAAAAAGAGAAACAAATGTAATAATCTGAATAATAAAGATTTAATTAAAAAAAAAAAGAAAAGTTTTATGATCTTTGTTTTAACATTTCAGCTTTTCCTCCACTCTTATATTATTATGTAAAGCCTTAATATGCCACCTTGACTTCTGGGTTTTGCAGTATGAGAAAAAAATTCATGTGGTTTAGTACATTATTCTTCTTTGGGAAAAACTTGGTCCTTGGTGTACAGGTAACTTGCTTAGCATTGTAGACAAGATTTCTTTCCCTATTAAAGTCCACCTCAATGTCTGCTTGCTTGAGCTGTATATATTATATTATTGGTAGACAACACTGATGAAACAATGCCATCTGAACATAATGTCCAGATTGCCTGTCCTCTGGCCGCCTACTACTTCCTTAATTTCCTTGGGGCACAATATAATTTGGGGGTGGGGTGCATGGTATCCAGGCAATAGGAAAGGTGAATCACCAGAAACTTACAAACTTAATTTGCTTTAACAGTAGTTAATTGTGTCTCCTAGATATTTTGCTTTCTCTTCCTTTTAAAAGTGAGTTCAGGTTATTGGAGCATCACAAGTGAAAATTTGGATGCTTTTGCAACACAAGTACTGTACTGCCTCTGGAAATGACTGACTACCCCGGCTCCAAACCAACCATGTATGTAGACTAAGCCAGGCCCTATAAGGACCAGCTGTCTTCAGGAACACTGTTCTATTTTCAGAGAGAAATCATTTTCCCCTTCACCTCAGTAAGAATGTGCCCTAGCCTTGCTGCTCCCTTCTTAGCTGGGGCACAGATGAGAGCCAGCGAGTGTGCCATTCATTTGGCAGCCCCAAAAGCCCATGATAGAGAGAGGCAGCCTATAGGAAATGGAAATGCTAAATGAGTGCATCTAGAGCTTTAGAGTATAAAAGACCTTACAGATGCACCTGTATTTTTCATTTAATTATGTGAATAGATTTTTCCCCACGCACTCATCTGTGCTGACTGATATATTTTATCCTTAGTAATAGTTTGGAGCAAATTGTTGCTCAGATAAGAACATAGATATATTTTCTGCCAACATGCTAATTAAATTGCTTATCTGTCTAAACTTGGGCCTGTGCTGCTCATATCAAATTTCCCTGGTATCTTCCTTGAGTGAGTTGCCTTGTGTTCCATGACCTTGTTTTTTTGTTCATTACAGTGTGAGTGACTGCCCCATGTTGTGTTGATGCCGGTCTGCCATGCTAGCCTGTCTACCAGGACCAGGTGACCTGTCCTTTCAGCTTCTTTCTCACACGCAGATGAACACTGGACTTCAGAAATGTAAGTAATCTGGATCCCAGGGAAGGATGTGATCCTTTATTTTGACCCTACATTTGAGCTGTTGCAGAGGGGTACATTGACAGTAGACTTTGATATCTTCAAGATATTCTTCAATACAGACAAAAGAAAGCAATTGCAAAAACTTGTCAGCAATGTGAGATACCTTTGATCAGAGAGCTCCTCTAAAATACTAGACTTTCCCAGTGTATAGCATCTTAATTTTAATTGTTGCTGATACTCTCTTGAGCTCTGTAAGGAGTTTTATAGGAGATATATAATCACCCTTTAAAAACCTATCTCAAATTGAATCCCCATGAGGAATTAAATGAAAACGCACAGTTCAGATTACTTATTATATCTCAGAAACAAACTATTTACACTGTTCTGTTGTTTTGAACTCTCTGAGTACTCTCTACCATGGAAACAGACAATTCCCTTTGGCTTTGCTGTCTGCCTTCTGAGCCAGTGACCTCAGTTCACAACAAGTAAAGAAGCTTCCGCCTTCAGAGGGATAAAGAGCTAGCTTTCTCAATCTTTCTGGTATATTCCTGCAAATATACTTCCCACATGATTGAGCTTTTGAGAATTGTCTGTTAGATTTTTGTCTTAATTGGCTGGAATTGGGGTTTTGTACTTTATGCTTTCCCTGATTACTACCTTCTATCCTTGAACTGCATGAATGTGCAAGGAAATGATTCTATTCCTGGCTCATTACCATGTACAGTATCTTCAAATGTCAAAATGGCCCTAAATTTGGAATAGACTTTCCTTTTAGAGCAAAAAGGGGAAATCAATGAAACATCTATACTTTCCTTTTAATAGAAAAGGTGCTTCAGCATCTTATCTGAATCCTTTATGATAGGGTTCTGTACTGGGCCAGATAGCAAATGTTTAGGCTTTGTGGGCCATGATCTCTGTTGCATCTACTTAGCTTTGCTATTGTAGGCAAAGGCAGCTGTAGACAATATGTAAACAATGCATGTGACTGTGTTCCAGTAAAACTTTTAATTAAAAACAGCAGCTGGATTTTGGCCCACAGACTATAGTTTACTGACCCTGCTCTATGAGATCATCTTCAGAAGTTAAAATAATCTAGCTTCTGACTTCCTTTCTTTGAGGAAGAGTAAGACCCAGAGCCTGGCTAGTTTTAGAATTTGGCCAATTAATCCAACTTGTATAATGACAAAACTGAAGGTGACGGTCTTTCTTCTGCAATAGGTAAGCTCTGCTGTGCCAGCTTTCCCCCCAGCCTTTCTCTTCATAAGTGATGATGGGTGATGAAGTTGTATGTGCTCCCTGGCCACCCAAATCTCCATGCTAACTGCATTGTGACTGGTTATGGGCTTCCAGAGGACACAACTGGAAAGGGAGTATACTTAGAAGCATACAATAAGATGATAAAGAACAGTTCACTGTCTTCTACATTCCTTAACTTACTTTGACAGCTTCACTTAGAGATGTGATATCAAGGGATGAGCCATTTGGGAGGAAAGGCAAATTGGCAGCTTTATCTTGGATGCTGACATTGAGATCTCCAGTTTTCTTTTTCCTCAAAGCAGCTCCTAAGTAGCCTCTGCCAACCACTGCCCCTAGTCTATATTGGATAATTGAGATATCTTTCTTTCCTGGTTTCAGATTCACCAGTCCATTTGGGGGACAGTATATTTGAATTCCTTTGACTCTCTTGTTGCTATCCTTAACTAAATCCTCACCTTTGCAGAGGAGAAATCCTATTGGTATTTTTAAGCCTGCTTGCTTTCTTCTCTCCTCTCCCAAAAGGTGTTAAAAAAAAAAAGAAAGAAAAATCTTGACTTATAGCTGTTAGTGTTAAATATTTACAGTTAAGGTGAGATAGAGCATAAGATGTCTTCTTTAGGAACCAACAGCTAAAGAGCTGCTTAGAACCCAAGCTTACCAGTTATAGAAACCTTAAACCAGTTTTGTGACTTGTAATTTAGCTTTTCCCTATACCCATTCTTAAAAGGGTCTTCTAAGTTCCTAGAAACACAGAGTTTGGTATCTGGTGGGGTGGGGATAAGATACTGATGTTGATAGCTTACTGTGCTTTATGTTGTAAATGCCAGTTCAAGGCAAGAGAATTGGATCAGGAGTCAGGATATGTGGCTTCTTGGCCCAGCACTATAAGTCACTTGACTAATCACTATTTCCCAAGCTTGAGTCACCACATGTGTAGATAGAGTCACGAGATTGATTCCTTCTAACTCCACATTTTCTCTTCTCCCCTTCCTGTTTGGTGTGTGTAGGAAAATATAATGTGTTTCCCATCCTAGATGTATAATTTACCATAGGGCAGGCTGGATTAAAGATATCTTGGTTTGGTGTGGATCCTGTGCTTGGTAGAGACCAGAGCTAGGGTTAGGTGGATGCCTTCCTAGAGCTTTTCTAGATTACAGTGGTACCTCGAGATACGAGTGCCCTAACATACGAGATTTTTGAAATATGAGCCGTCAAGCGAGCGATTTTTGCTTTGAAATACGAGCAACAGTTGAGATAGGAGTGAGGATTGGCTGGCTGCACACGACCCACCAGTTTACCTCGACTCGAGCGTCTCATAGTTTCCCACGCCTCAAGATTACGGAACGAATTAAACTCGTATCTCGAGGTACCACTGTATATATATTCCAGGATGTCACTTGCTTTGAGAGCCCTAGCCATTTTGGAATTCTGTACTTGGAAATTTGTTTTTCTCTGGCCCGTCTTCTCCTAATCACCCAGAAAAATGTGTTTTTGAACATTTTTTCTTTATTAAGTCCAAGCTCAGTTTATGGTCAGGTATATAGTAGTGGCTCAGTAAATATTTTTGAATGAATGGCTGAAATGATCAAAAGACCTTGGTTTGCCCTAACCAGTTTGGCTCAGTGGATAGAGCGTCAGCCTGTGGACTGAAGGGTCCCAGGTTCCATTCTGGTCAAGGTCACATGCCTGAGTTTTGGACTCTATCCCCAGTGTGGAGTATGCAGGCAGCAGCCGATCAATGCTTCTCTCTCATTATTGATGTTTCTATCTATCTCTCCCTTTCCCTTCCTCTCTAAAATCAATAAGAATATATTTTTTAAAAAGACCTTTGTTTTCAAATTGTCTTTTAGATAATAACTTTGACCTATTTTATAGCAGTTTTGGAGCTGGAACAAATGTCAAAATTCTTTTACTGCTTCTTAGTATATCTATCTGCCCCCTAGTGGAAGAGTCTGGAAATTGTTAATTGGCTCAAATGATTGAATAAACTCATAGAAATATCAGCAATATTAATTAACATCTATTTATCTGTTGAGTTGATAACCATGTGCCAGGTACTATTTTGAGTTTTTTATTTATTTTATTTTTTCCATCACTGTATATCTTCTCTATCCCCTCTTGCAACTCCACTTACTCCCCTTCTACAATCACTACATTGTTGAGCATTTTAAAAACATATATACATTTTTTAAATACTTTTTATTGATTTGAGAGAGAAAGGGAGAGGGATAGAGAGATATAAACATCAATGATGAGAGAGAATCATTGATCAACTGCTTCCTGCACACCTTCTACTGGGGTTGAGCCCACAACACAGTCACGTGCCCTTGACCGGAGTCGAACCGGAAACCCTTCAGTCCGCAGGCTGACACTCTGTACACTGAGCCAAATCGGCTAGGGCCTATTGAGTATTTTTATATATTTTTAAAATAGATTTTTATTCATTTCAGAGAGGAAGGGAGAGGGAAGGAAAGATAGAAACATCAGTGATAAGAGGGAATCATGGGTCGGCTTCCTCCTGCACACTCCACACTGAGGACCGAGCCCGCAACCCAGGCACGTGCCCCTGACCGGAATCAAACCCAGGACCCATCAGATAACAGGCTGATGCTCTATTCACTGAACCAAACCAGCTAGGGCCTGTTGAGTATTTTTATATATGTTATTATTCATTCCTCAATAATTCCGTATGGGAGATACTCTTATCTTTCTTTTAAGGATAAGGTACAGAGTGTTTGCCACTTGCCAGCATGATATTACAGTTCAGTGACAGGGCTAGAACTCACACTTGGGTCAGGTTCCAAAGCTTACATTAGAAATACACTGCTTGTGAGAGAGGAATCCAAGATGGCGGCATAGGTAAACACCCACACTGCTGCCTCGCACAACGATTTCAAAACTACATCTAAAAGATAGAACGGACATCATCCAGAACCACAGGAAAGCTGGCTGAGTGGAAATTCTACAACTAGAAGGAAAGAGGGGCTCACGGAGATCCAGAGGAGCTGCAAAAAGCTGAGGTACGGAGACGCGCAAGTGAAGAGAGCGGATGCCAGAAAACCTGACTGGCTTTCTCTGGTGGGAGGGAGACGGAGACTCCCGACTGCACTGAACCCCTTATCCTACAGCACTGAACCCAAGGTCCAGCCGAAACTCATATAGGGGGAGTTTGGACTGTGAAAAGGGGGAAGTGCACAGAAATATAGGGGAGCCGCGAAAGGGCAGAAGTCTGGTGGCACGCACAGAACTGCGTGCAGAAGACCGACTGCTGATTGTGCTGCTGGCTTTTACGAGTGAGCAGGAGAAAAAGCCTCCCAACTGCGCCACTAAACCCCAGTTTTGGGTGAAACCCTGAGGACCCAGACTCATATGGTCCCAGAGTGCAGGGGAGCTGGAAAGGCAGCAGTCTAGAGGCACTGCGTGCGCACGCACAGCGACCCAGAGACACGTGACACCCAGGGGCCGTGGAGGGCGGGGCCGACTGGAAGGCAAGGTGATCTGTTAAGCCCTGAGACCACCCATTCTAAGCTCAATAGAGAGGCTTTTGCAGTTTTGCAAGTCTTGTATCTTAAGGCTGAATCCAACACAGAAGTTCTCCCGGCATAGTGAAAATGCAGAGACAAAGGAAGCGATCACAAACAAAAGAAATGGAGGAAAACAAACGACTGGACAAAAAATTCAAAATCACGGTTATAAAGTTTTTCAAGAATATCCTAGAAAAGATGGGTAAATTTAGTGAGACCCAAGAGGAGATGAAAAAGGACCAACTAGAGATGAAAAAGGACCAACTAGAGATGAAAAAGGATCAACTAGAAATTAAATATACACTGACTGAAATACAAAATATTATTCAGAGACCTTATAGCAGACTAGAGGAAGACAAGAATCAAGTAAAAAATTTGAAATATAAAGATCAGAAAACACTCAACTGGAAAAGCAAGAAGAAAAAAGAATCCAAAAATGTGAAGATAATGTAAGGAGCCTCTGGGACAGCTTCAAGCATACAACATCAGAATTATGGGGGTGCCAGAAGAAGAGAGAGAGAAAGATACTGAAAACCTACTTGAGGAAATAATGACTGAAAACTTCCCACATCTGGTAAAAGAAATAGACTTACAAGTCCAGGAAGCGTACAGAACCCCATATAAAAGGAATCCAAAGAGGACTACACCAAGACACATCATAATTAAAATACCAAGAGCAAAAGACAAAGAGAGAATATTAAAAGCAGCAAGAGAAAAACAGTTAATCATCTACAAGGGAGCATCCATATGATTGTCAGCTGATTTTTCTTTCTTTCTTTTTTAAATATATTTTATTGATTTTTTACAGAGAGGAAGGGAGATAGAAAGTCAGAAACATCGATGAGAGAGAGACATCGATCAGCCGCCTCCTGCACGCCCCACAGTGGAGATGTGCGCACAAGCAAGGTACATGGCCTCGACCGGAATCGAACCTGGGACCTTTCAGTCCGAAAGCCGATGCTCTGTCCACTGAGCCAAACCGGTCTTGGCAGCCAATTAATGATTCTCATCATTGATCTTTCTATCACTCTCTCCCTCTTCTTCTCTAAAATCAATAAAATATATAGTTTCAACAGAAACTATGCAGGCCAGATGGGAGTGGCAAGAAATATTCAACATGATGAATAACAAGAACCTACAACCAAGAATACTCTATCCAGCAAAGCTCTCATTCAGAATTGAAGGGCAGATAAAGAGCTTCACAGATAAGAAAAAGCTAAAGGAGTTCATCAACTCCATACCAGTATTATATGAAATGCTGAAAGGTACTCTTTAAGACGAGGTAGAAGAAAAAGGTAAAAGATAAAAAAATTATGAACAACAAATACGTATCTAACAAGTGAATCTAAAAATTAAGTGAATTAAAAATTTGATCAACAGAATAAACTGGTGAATATAATAGAATCAGGAGCACAGAAAGGGAGTGGACTGATAATTCTCAGGGAAAGGGGTGAGGGGGGCATAGGGAGAGACTGGACAAAAATCATACACCTATGGATGAGGTCAATGGGGGGGAAGTAAGGGTAGCGGGAGAGGTGGGAGCTGGGTGGAAGGGGGCTATGGAGGGGAAAAAAGAGAAACAAATGTAATAGTCTGGATAATAAAGATTTAATTAAAAAAAAAAAGAATACACTGCTTGTGCCACTCCACCTATAGATAGAGGTTTCTACTGTATATGCCACCCATGTCATCTGACCTTCAAAATAGAAGGAGGTCCCTGTGGGGAGGCTGTATTCAAGCAGATTTCCCCCTAGTCCCAAGAACAGATAAAAGTGCTTTCGGCTACATTTAACTCTCAGACTCAAGTCCAGGGTGTCCTGCAGTTGCAGATTCCTTTATCAGGTTACTTTGTCCTGTCTTTGAACAGACTTAGCCAAAACTAATATCCTTGAATAATAAATATCGACAGTCATTGTTCCTGTCCACAAACTATTTTTCCATTCATTGGATCTCTTGATCTTAGTAATTCTGTGGAGCAGGCCAGTAGATACCATATACCTGTTTGTTATAAAAGAGGAATGATCTGAAATTGGGTAGTTAGATAATAAAGTCAGTAGTTGAATCTGGGTCTCTTTTTTTTTAACCACATATTCCCTACTCTTTATACTGCCTCATGTCTAGATTAATGACTCAGTTGGCATTTGATATATAAGTAATTTGCTTATAAAGCTGTGGTATCTGTGGTATCTGTATTAGCTTTTCACTTAAGGTGTGCACTTAAGAAAGAGAGACTCCAGGATACCTGTGTGTGATGACTGAAAGAAAAAGTATTGAGAGCCCTAGCTGGTTTGGCTCAGTGGATAGAGCATTGGCCTGGGTTGCGGGCTTGATTCCCCAGTAGGAGGCGTGCAGGAGGCAGCCAATTAATGATTCTCATCATTGATCTATCACTCTCTCCCTTTTCTTCTCTAAAATCAATAAAATATATTTAAAAAAAAAAAAAGGAATTGAGAGCAGGCTGGAGTGGATCGGTGGTTGAGCGTCAACATATGAACCAGGAAGTGATGGTTCAATTCCCAGTCAGGTCATATGCCTGGGTTGTGTGGGCTCAATCCCCAGTATGGGTGTGCACAAGGCAGCCAATCAATAACTCTCATCACTGATGTTTTCTTCCTCTCCCTCTCCCTTTCTATCTGAAATCAATAAAAAAAATGTATTTTTAAAAACTATTGTAAAGAACTTGACCTTTTTAATTTATTTATTGTTATTATTTTAGAACTTGACCTTTTTTAAAGGGTTGGGCTTAAGTCTGGTAAGTGGTTGGTACTGAATTCCCAGAATATGGCCTCTTGTCCAATATCTCCTCTCATCTTTGAGATTCTTTTTTAATAAAAACACTGTAGCCTGTGTTTTTCCCCCCTCCCCCATCCATTACTTCCCTTTGATTCTTATCTTTATTTGACTATCCCCATCACTGCTGTCAACATCAGTGGAGGCAGGACAAGGCCTGTGTGTGAAAAAAAAGAACTAATCAATGTCAGTGTCATACTCCTGAATGTGTCCCTTGTGCCTCTGCTAGAAAAAATAACAACCTGAAAGTTGGTACTGACTTGAAATAAAGGAACTCTATTGAATCTCTGGTCAGGGTACAGACAAGAATCAACCAATGAATGCATGAATAAGTGGAACAAATCCATGGCTTGTGCCCTCTCTCTTATCTTCTTCCTTCTTCCTTCTTTCTTTCTTCTCCCTCACTCCTCTACCCTACCTTCCGCCACCCCCCCCAATAAATAAATAAATGAATGAATGAATAAATAAATAAATAAATAAATGCAATTTAACAAGGAACTCTGTTATTCAACAAGCCCAACTGTATTTTTCTCTCTTGGCTTTCAGGGAGAAAAGCCCACTAACATGGAGGAGAGCCCAGGGGCAGACCGTTATTTCCTGTCTGAACTAAAACTCAATAGCTTCAAACTCCCATTCCTCAGCCCATTTGTTCAGTCAGGCAGCCCCTATACTGATGGCACTTAATAAGTATTTGCTACATATCTGCTTTAGCTAAGACACTGAGCTAGGATTTTGACCAGTCTGACAGACACCTAAGTCCAGTGGCTGTCCAGGTCAGTTTCTAATGGAAGTCTGGTACCCTGAGTTTAGGAACTATCTCTCAATGATTCTGGGCTTTTTTTTTTTTTTTTGTATGTCTTATTGTCAAGGAGAATGTAAGAAGGGTTAGAAAATGGCTCTAGCCCTGACTGGTTCGGCTCAGTAGATAGAGCTTCGGTCTGTGGACTGAAGGGTCCCAGGTTCGATTCTGGTCAAAGGCATGTACTTGGTTAAGGGCACATCCCCAGTAGGGATTGTGCAGGAGGCAGCTGGTAGATGTTTGTCTCTCATCAATGTTTCTAATTTTCTATCCCTCTCCATTCCTCTTAGTAAAAAATCAATAAAATATATTAAAAAAAAAAAAGAAAATGGTTCCTTTTTATGGAAACTGAAGCCCATTAACCCTTTGTGCATCATAAGCATCTATAGATGCAAGTAAATTCAAAATATCCTGGCATGTGGAGATGGTTTCCATTTTGAACGCGTGGCAGTTAAGTGACCTACAAAAAGCAGTACTCAAACTCTGCTCTCAGAGCTTTGACCCTACTCAGCAGCTAGTGCTACCTAGTGGATGGGAAAGATTTCTGAGTCTCCTCAGCCTTTCTCTCTTTCTTACCCAAGTTGTCACCATCACATTGATCATTTTAAGATGTTCATGAAATCTGTCATCTTAGAGACATTTCCTTTTTGGGTAGAGAATTTATTCGGTAAATAAAGCAGACCCTTAAATATGTTTGCCTATTGACTAAGTTCAAGGCATTGTTCCAGATTTGAAAGCATTAAGCCTTTTCCTTTCTGTATTCTTTTTGCTAAGTTCTACCTTCTTAAGTGTGGATCCGATTTCTCTGCCCTTGCTAGACTTGAGCTTTCTTTTTCTGCTTCCAAGAGCAGCAGTTTCTGCCAACTAACCAGCAATGTCACCAAAGGATGGCAGCTGTGCCCCCTTCTTTTGCATACTCACTAGCCTACTTCTCTTCCAGTTGATGCCTAGTGTCATGATTTTCAAATAAGATCTCCTTGAGCCAAGCCAGCTGAAGTCACAAGCCCAGCATTCAGTCAGCCTAGTCCCTGCTTGTATGGCTGCCTTCTGCAAAGGGAGGAAGTAGGGAGGGAGGGAATCTGCTAGTTGAGCCTAGCTTCCCAGCCAGGCCCCCTTCCTTCTGCTTTGGGCAGTTTGTGTACTTAGTCACTTAGCAAGCCTTTATTAAGCACCTTCTGTGTAAACTCAGGGGAGACCCTCCCTCAGAAACTGGGATAACGGAGCAGAGACCCCTTGCAGGAGCCTGACATCCTGAAAGAGCTCTTGTTCTCAGAACCTTTTCCTTTTTGACTGGAAGCAGGACATCCGCTGGAGCCCCCTGATGGGAGGCAACTGGAGATGGGAACAAAGAGACTGTTAACATTAATGAGGTGCATTGAGTGGGTAATTCCGCAGTCTCCAAAGGAAGTCAGATTTTTCCTCTTTCATTTTGGAAAGTGACAGCTGACAAGGGCCGAATACAGACTATTTTTGGCTCTCAGGACTTAAAGGATTCTCTGAATCCTTTCTTCTCAAATTCCCTTTCTGCTGCCCTGTCATTATTGTCACCCCCCTAAAGGAAATAAAGCCTTTTGATCTTTACCCAGTCAGGCTGAAAGTAAGCTGTAAACAAAAGTGAACTTGTGACATGAGATGAGAGAGGGATGTTGGCAGCTTATTCCTCTGCTCCTAAAAAAAAAAGCATCCTGTCTACTGTGCCAGGATGCCCACCCAATGGGCATGATGCCCCAGCTGTCAATGCTAAGGAGAAAGCTGATGCCTCACTGGCCACTGCAGATGGAAGAGCAGTCACTCTGGCTGTCCTCTTTACCAGGATGTCCTGGGGAAAGGGACTGAGGGCTCTCACAAGCAGCTCTGCTTAGAATCTGCAATGCCCAGGCCAGCATGGGCTGGTAGGAACTTGGAGAGAACTCAGTGTAGAACAACTCTGTGGGAACTGGCCAGCTTCTGTCTCTGCCAGACACTGGATTTTTGAAAGTTGCCCTGCTATTTCTGTTTTTAGTGATGTCATTTGTAAAACAAGCATCATGATAGTACCTGCTTCCTAAAGCAGTAGCAAGTATTCATTGAGATAGCCTGCTGCTTAGTACAAGGGCTGGCCCATGTTAAGTACTGATGGAGCCTGAGGCTGGGTCTGACTCGGAAGGGTAGAGAGATAACTTATCCCCTCACATTCCCCACCTTTTACACCCTCAAAAGGGGAATCTAGTCGGCTGGTTGGCTTGGCACTGATGAGCTCCCTCTCCTTCTTTGCTCTCCTTCCCCTTCTCTCTCTCTAGGGGACACTACACAGAAAATGAGAACTGCTCACTATCCTACCCCAGCCGAATTGGACGCGTATGCTAAGAAGGTCGCAAACAACCCACTGACTATAAAAATCTTCCCCAACAGTGTGAAGGTTCCCCAGCGGAAACACGTTCGTCGTACTGTGAACGGCCTCGACACATCAGCCCAGCGCTACAGCCCCTACCCGACTCAGGCTGCCACCAAGGCAGGCCTGCTTGCCATTGTCAAAGTGCCAGCCAAAAGCATACTCAAGGACTTTGACGGCACCCGAGCCCGGTTGCTCCCTGAGGCCATCATGAACCCCCCAGTGGTGCCCTATGCTACTGTGGCACCCAGCACTTTAGCCCACCCCCAGGCCCAGGCTCTGGCCCGCCAGCAGGCCCTGCAGCATGCACAGACCCTGGCCCATGCCCCTCCCCAGGCGCTGCAGCACCCTCAGGGTATCCCGCCACCCCAGGCGCTGCCCCATCCTCAGAGCCTCCAGCAGCCTCAGGGCCTGGGCCACCCTCAGCCCATGGTCCAAACCCAGGGCTTGGTCCACCCTCAGGGTCTGTCTCACCAAGGTCTCCAGCATCCTCCCAGTTCCTTGTTGCATGGAGGCCGGAAGATGCCAGACTCAGATGCCCCCCCGAATGTGACCGTGTCTACCTCAACTATCCCCCTTTCAATGGCGGCCACTCTGCAGCACAGCCAGCCCCCGGACCTGAGCAGCATTGTGCACCAGATCAACCAGTTTTGCCAGACGAGGGCAGGCATCAGCACTACCTCAGTGTGTGAGGGCCAGATCGCCAACCCCAGTCCCATTAGTCGCAGTCTGCTCATCAATGCAAGCACCCGGGTGTCGACCCACAGCATCCCCACACCAATGCCTTCATGTGTGGTCAATCCCATGGAGCACACCCACGCGGCTGCAGCCGCATTGCCTGCTGCAGGCCCTGTCAACCTGCCCACAGGCATCTCTCGAGCCCCCACTGGCTATACTAACGACCTCAAGCCAGTTGCCTGGAACCAGCATCAGCTGGCCCACCTGCAACAGATGTGCAGTGAGGCTGGTGGGACGCCGGCCCCTGGTCTGACAGGCAAGCATGCAACAGGACGTGAGTTAGCAGGGCCTGGCTTTGTGGGCAAGGCTCCTGCCTACCCGCAGGAACTCTGCCTGGCACAGTCCTTCCATTTGAAGCCACCCATGGAGAAGCCAACCCCATCCCCACCAGTCAACGGCCTGGCAGCCCCTCTGGCCTACCCCAATGGTCACTACTTCCAACCCCTGTGGAACAACATTCTGCCCACTCCCAATAGCGACAGCTCGGGGTCTCAGGACCTCACCATGCCGTTCCACGGTGGGCAGCCCACGGGTGCACCCCTCGACTGTGCAGCGGCTGCTGGGGCCCACTACCGAGCAGGGACCGGGGGCGGTCCAGTGGCAAGCCAGAACAGCTTGATGCAAACAGTGGATTACCTAAGTGGGGATTTCCAGCAGGCCTGCTTCCGAGAACAGAGCCTGGCCATGCTAAACAAGGCTCATCGAGCCCCTGGCAGCAGAGCCCCTGATCCCACAGATAGTCGAAGTCTTCATATTCAGCACCCTGGATATAGATAGGTAGTCCCGGTGCCCTCCATGAGCTATACATCCTACACCCCCTCCTAGATTTAGTCTTACTTTTGAGTAATTGGATAGTTTCAAATTTTTACTGCTCCAATGTGATCATTCTTAGATTTCTAAGAAAAGGAATTTAGTGGGATCTAATTGAGGACAGAGGGGATTCTCTGGGCCCTCATTCTCTCCTCTCTATCAGCCCTAGCAATTTTTGGATTTATGTTAGGACCTAATCCCAATCCCAGGTTTTTTTCTTCACTGCCTGCCTGTCAGTCCTATGCCATGTCCATCTCCCTTCCCCCCTTATATTTCCCACCAGCCACCTCCTGTCTTTTCCTGCTCTGCCTATTTCCCTTAGGACTACATGAGCTAAAGGCTGCCACCAAGGCAGGCCTAGGTGAGGTCGTTAGAGGTGCCCAGCCTCCTAAGCTAGGCCTCTCCCTGTTTTTCTCTTTCTCTGGATTAAAAAGCCAGGCTTCCCAAGTGCTCTGGAAGCTAATTCCTTATTCACCGCAAAGACCTCAAATCAAAACTGACCAGTCTTCACCTCTTCTCAGCCTCTCTTCATTCCTTAAGGCGTTTATGTCTACATTGATCCCAGAGCCACTGAATTTACCCTTGCCATACTTCTCAAGGGCATCCTGCAGGCACTTGGCCGTAACCTTGAGACATGGGGGAAAAAATGTGTCTTTGTGTTGGTATCTTGGTTTTTGATTCCCCTTTCCAGCCCTAGAGAAATGCAGTGACCATGCAGCATATCTTAAGATCCTCTTCTCACTGTTGCCACTCTTAATTCATCTGCTGCCCTCATTCCCCACCCCCATCCAAAAAACAAGTATAACAAAAAAACTGATCCTACTTGAGGGATTAGGTAGGTAAGGGATGATCACATTGGAGTTTGGAATTAAAAACACCAAAAAAAAAAAAAAAGGCTTTTTGGTTCTCTACACTGGCTAAGAATATTGCTCTACACTGTAAGTTTTAAATGTCATGTTTCTGTATGAATGTAGTGTGGATTTGAGTAGCATTGTGTGCGAGTGGCCCCACAGGTACATACACCTTCTAGACACCTCCTTTCGCAGCCCCTCAGTTTGATGAAGAAAGTAAGAAAAACACAAAGCCTTAAGCTCTTTGAATTCTTCCTTTACCAAATGAGCATGGTTCTAACAGCTGAAGATGGGTGTACATCGGAAACAGCCCCTCTCGCCCCTTGCTCACTCTTCGCTCATACCCACTCCATGCTCAACACATCTAATTCCCAAGAGACAATTAGTTGGCTAGAAATTTAAACTTTTATGTAACTTTAGATTATGCTTTGTTGTAAATTTTTTTGTACCCTCCTGTTAAAGATGCATAGTTGGGCTCTGCCTTTTTTCCCCCCCTTAACCAAATAACCCCCTTTTCCTCTCTTCTCTGGGGAATGTGAGTTGATGGTCTTATTTAAAATTTGGGGGTTTGTTTACTCTACTATCCACTGTTCTTTAGCCAGAATTCTCTAGTGATCTGAATCAATGTGACTGAAGACCAGTTTTTAAATTATGTGTTGGCAAGTTGCCTTATATTTAAAAATAGAAAGAAAAAAAAAAGCCTGATTGTGTTATGCCAAATGATAGCAACATTAAGTCCTAATTTATTGTTCCTGATTGTTTTCCTGACGTCTGTGAACACTGGTACCTCCCTGTCCCTGAGCCCCCAGGAGCACCTATTGCTTCTGGCACAATGCCTTCTCCCAAGATGTTGGCCACCATCTCACCCAAGGCCCCCTTCCAATTCTTCCTTCTCTGAGTTAAATTGAAAGAGCACTACTGTCTCCCCTTAACCCTTGCTTGAGCTCCAAATCAGATGTTTTTGCTGTGATTTTTTTCTAATGCCTCTTCCCCAAAAGGTGAGCTGCCATTTTAGGAAATTGGACCAGACACCAACTTGGGGGCTTTATATCAAACCTCAAACCCATCTCTTCCTGTGTGGGGGTACAAATCTCTGAAGCTCTCACTCCCACCCCTAATCTGCATGGAAAATGTACTGTGACCCCACCTTCATCCCCAACTGCCCTTGCCTTTGGTGTGAGATGTTTCCTAGTTTACCCTGAGCTCCTCACCTCTCTGCCAGCCAACCCCCAACCAGCAATAAGAGGCCAAACCAGGGCCTCCTATCTATAATCCCTGCCTCCATCCCACACTGCCCCTAGGGAATACGGTTTCCCTGAGCTGTCCACATACTGTAGCATTCACTCTCCATCTCTCATCTTCTCACCTGTGGTGGTTTATGGGTATGATGGGGTTTTTAAGATTATTATAAACCAGTAAAAAGAAAAGTCACCTTTCAATCTTGTCCTATTTGTTTATAGTGGTTTCTAACGTCTCATTTACTAGAAGTAATTTTCATTTGTAAGAGGGGGACCCCTGTTCATCCCACTCAGAAGCCCTCCCAATCCATTATTGAAGACCAGGTACTGGGATTGTAAGGAATGAAATTTGGTCAATCCCCAGAAGGTACCCAGGACCTCTCCCTAGGCAGGAGAGTTAGTGGGTTAGTATGTCTTCCATGGAGGTCTGAAAGTACTGTCACTTTTACTCCAAGGATCATAAGTCACTGAAAAATGAGTAATAAGCTATTTAAGACTAAACGTTCCTCCCTCCACTTCTTCCACCTCCAACAGGGATTCTGAGGGCCTCTGACAGAGGTGGAAGTAATAAGTGTTACAATCTGTAAAATGAAAAATAACTTGGTGAATCTTACGGGTTTAGTATTACAGAACTTTCCCCATTTTTGTCTGCAGGAGGAAAAAAAAATCTAGGCTTCTTATAGCCCTAGTTGGTTTGGCTCAATGGATAGAGCATCAGCCTGTAGACTGAAGGGTTCCGGATTCAATTCCAGTCAAGGGTACATGCCTGGGTTGTGGACTTGATCCCCAATAGGAAGCATACAGGGGGAAGCCAATCAATGATTCTCATTATTGATGTTTCTTTTTTTAAAATACATTGTTTCATTTTGAGAGGAAGATAGAAACATCAATGATGAGAGGGAAATCATTGATTGGTTGCCTCCTGCACTTTGACGGAGCCTGCAATCCAGGCATGTGCCCTCAACCAAAACTGAACCCAGGACCCTTGGGTCCACAGGCTGATGCTCTCTCCACTGAGCCAAACCAGCCAGGACATCATCATTGATGTTTCTATCTTCCTCTCCCTCTCTGAAATCAATTGTAGGAGCTACTTACAGTTGACCCTTGAACAATGGAGGTAGAGAAGTTAGAGGTGCTTCTAACTACCTCAGTTTCTACATAGTCTAAAATGACTCTAACCCTAGCAAATTTAGTTCAGTGGATAGAGCGTCAGCCTGCAGACTGAAGGGTCTCAGGTTCAATGCCCAGGTTGCAGACATGAATCCCCAGTAGGAGGCAGCCTATCAGTGATTCTCATCATTGATGTTTCTGTCCCTTTCTGAAGTCAATAAAAAAAATATATATATATATATATAAAAGCCTAAGCAACCATGACAACTGGACAACTGGCTGATAGCTGTGACATGCGCTGAGCACCAGGGGGCAAACGCTTACTGCAGAAGCTGGCCCTAGTGGTCAGTGCACTTCCATAGCAAACCTCCCACAGTCCCTCCCCGATCACCAGCCAGGCAGAGAGGCCCCACCCATACACAAATTTGTGCACTGGGCCTCTAGTGTCAAAATGATTCCAAAGACTACTAATAACCTGTTGACAGGAAGCTTTACCAATAACAGCTGATTAATGCATATTTTGTATGTTACATGTAGTATATGCTCTATTAAAGTGAGCAAGAGGAAAAATGTTTAAAAACAAAGCAATATATTTACAGTATTGGAAAAAATCCATATATAAGTTGACTCTTGCAGTTCAAACTCTTGTTCAAGGGTCAACTAGATTGCCTGGTCCCCCTTTCAGTTGATAGAACATCATCCTGTACACTGAAGAAGGGTTGCCAGGGCACATACCTGAGTTGTGAATTCGATCCCCAGTTGGGACACAGAAGGCAACAAATCAATTTTTCTCTCTCACATTGATGTTTCTTTCTCTAAGTATGTCCTTGGATGAGGATTAAAAAAGAATTAAAAACACACACACAAAAACCTGGCCTGAGTTCCACAAGGCAACTATGACTATCTGTAACACCACTGGAATGAGGGGTAGGCCTGAGTATGGAGTTGACTGCAATACACCATTGTTACAACTCTAGAAAGCACATTCCCTGGAATGGTGCAATGACAGTCTTGCCAGCAGAGACAGCCCAAGCTTGATCCATTGTAACTGACTTCTCTTGGAAAGATGGTTCCATTTGTTGCCTGAAGCAAGTGTTTAAGACATTTCTTCTGCTAGAGCAGTGGTCGCCAACCAGTGGTCCTAGAACCACTGGTGGTCAGTGATGTCTGAAAGGTTGACCTCTGGTTTAAGGAAACCAGCTAGAGCATATGGTTGTCCCTATTAGCTTCCAGAAGTCACTCTACCAGGGTGGTTTTTAATCTGATGAAGGGGCCACCTTTATTAAGCAGCCAGAGCCCGTCTCTCCCTAGATTGGTGAATTTGACCTTTTGAAGCTAAGCTGGTGCTTAGTTTCTCAGGGTGGACTACATAAGTTTCCATCATTGGGCCTCTTCTCATGGTCAGCCAAGAGTAAGGCACTTAATGCTGATTGGATCTTTACAGTAAATCTAGGTGAGCAGGATTACTCTCATTTCACCAGCGAGAGCAAAATGCCTTGTAACTTGCCAAAAAGGAAGCAAGGTTAAGAATCCAAATCTAACTATGGCAAAATTAAAAGGAAGCTATACATGTAGGAATTGCTGGAGCTTGAAATAGAATCCAGGCCCTGCCCCAAACCAGCTGAAGTCAATGCACTCTCCTGTTCCTATTTAATCTGTTAAATGTGGGTAATCATGGGCACCCATTGAAGTGTATATGAAAAGCAAATGAGTATGGATGAGGAAAATCCAAGCACCTCAAAGGCCCCCTTGCTCAGCTTAGTCTCTGGATGTGGGCTGGGCTTTGGAGTGCATTCATCAAGCACTTATTTTGTGTGAGGAACATGCATTGTCTCATTAACTCTTCAATACAGCCTCCTAAAATAGGTTCTGTTTTGTTAATAAAACGATTTCACTTGATGGTCGTAGTAAATGAAATAATGCAAGTACAGTGCCTAACTGTCACCACTAGAGAGCAGCAGCAGGCATCTTCCACACAAAGTGTGGTGCACTTCTCCTGTCGTCCACCAGAGGGCGACCCATCAGGGCAGCTGATCCTGGAAGCAAAGGCAGCAGCCAGTCTGGTCCTTTGCCTTCACAATTGGGCCCAGCCTTCCAGGGCCCTAACCCACCCAGATGAGTCAGACTGGAACCAAATTAATAAATACAATTCAGGATTTATTAAAAATCAGGGCTCCCTGCTGTGCCCTTCTGGCACTAAGTAAATAAATAACCAGAAGACAGAGGGAAGAGAAATCAGATTTCAAGACAGATTCTTTACCCAACTCCCCCTCCCCCCTATGGCTCTTGGGACATAGCACCAGCAGGCACCTCAGTCCAGGTAGAATGTGACTGGCACGAAGGCATGTCTGCCCTGTCCAGGAGAGGAGACATGCCCTAGGATCACTTGTTTCCAAGCCCTTGATGACCCCAAAATCTGCTCGGCCAGGGCTGAAGCACCAATAGGAGGCACCTGAGGGTGGTAAGGAAGTGGGGAGGGGAAATAGGGTAACAGAACCTAGGCTACAGAAGCAGCTGAAAGGGGGTCCTGCCCCCTTCTCCAGGTTCAGCCAGTGCCTGACAGAGGTCATGTTCCACCCCCCTTTGTCCTGGAGCCCTGCCTGTGCTCAGCTGAGGATCTTTCGTGGCAATTCAACTGAGGCACGGATGAAGACTGCATCATCCCGCACATAGTTTCGCTTGCGGATATCCTGGTGGGAAATGAATTTGGGGTAACCAAAACCCAAAGAACTCTCATCCAGGGAGCCCCGCCAAGTGCCTGGTTTTTGGAAATTCTTCCAGTTTGGGTCAGGGTGAAAGGTCTCAGTGACATGCTGTGGCTTAGCCAGCCCAGGGTCGCTCTGATCCAGCAGGGAGAAGGTGACGCGGCGGGCAAAGGGCCACTCAAGGAGATTGTCAAAGGCACCTGGCAGCACTCGAATGTACAGCGAGAGGTGTGTGCCTTCACCACTGCCATTGCCATTGAGGAATGCAGACACCTGCAGCTTGTAGCCATACTTATGTGTGTAGAAGGCTGGGCTGAAGCACTCGAGGTTGGGCTTGGCTTTGGCCTCCTGTAGCCGGCGCCCATAGCTGCCAATCTTCCAGATGAGCACACCATCACTGCCCACCGAAAGCTCCTCCAGCTCTCGCCGCAGCTCCTGAAGTTCCTGCCGCTGACGGCTCACCAGGGCACACATCATGGCCAGATGGGGCTTCACACTCTCCTCCACATGCCGTGCCATTGCCAGCTTAGGGCACTGTTGGCAAAGCCCCAGGCCATGGGGGAAGGGAGGAGAGTTATCAGTATGGGTAGGCCCAGGGCAGAGGGGAGGAATGGGTACAGGGTGGCGGGCACTCAGTTGTGATTGAGGAAGGTTGAGGGCACGAGGATGAAGCTGGCCAGCAGGGGGCAGGTCTGAAAGATTCAGAGCAGCAGAGCAGGGACCGCCAAAGGGCTCAAGCCCTAAGTCTATGTCAGGCTTCAAGGACCAAGAAGGGGGTTGACAGGAAGAAGAAGGGGCATCTCACCCTGTGCTTGCAGCCGGAGTCTTTGAATGGACACAGTACCAGGGCAGTGCTACAGCTGTCCTTCAGGTGGCCTGGCAGGTCCTCGCGAGCCACGGTGCCCACACCACACTGGTTGGGACAGGGCACAGGCAACCTTGGGCACTGGTACTGGTGGCTCTAGGGTGGCAGAGGCAGTGGTCAGTAGCCTGACTCCCTGCTACCTGCCCCACAGCCCAGTTCAGGAAGGGCCTCACCTGGAGAGTGTCAAAGACGAACTCCTTGGTACAGTAGGTGCAAGGCTGGGTGCGCTTGGTGCACTCAGAGGTGGCATGCTGGGCCAGCAACCGCCGCATCATGCGGGCACCACACTTGTTCTCACAGTACACACTCTCTTGGGGACACACACCCTCGTGGCTCTGTGGAAATGTCAGAGGGGCTGAGTTAAGGGATCCCAGGCTACCAGGTGCCCCACTCTCTACCCTCAGCCAGGCCCTACCCACCTCAAAGGCCTCCCCACTGAAGTCACAGCCACAAAACTCGCACTTAAGGCGCCGCTTAGGGCAGTCGTGTTGCAGGTGTGCAGGCAGATCTCGGCGGCTCAGCTTGGTGGGGCAGCGATTGGGGCAGGGGACTACATTGAAGCTGCAGGTATTCAGGTGACCCTGGTAGGAAGAGCTGTGGTTAGTGCCTGCCAAGGGAGGGGGAGTCCCCACCCCCTCAGAGCTCACCTGTAGATGACGAAGTGGCCCACTCCAGCGGCAGCCCTCCTCGCTGTGGATGCAGCGGATAGGCAGGCCCAAGACCTGTACCTCCAGCTCTGGGTCCGGGTAGATCTGGGGACAGGTATGGGGGAAACAGGTCTGGGTCAGAGCCTGCTACAGCCCCCACTTCCTGCCTCCTCCACCCCCGATAGGCTAGCTCTACCTTAGAATCAGTAACAGCCTCTCCTGGGCTTTATTTCCTTCTGTGCCCAGCGATAAGGGGTACAGTAGGCAGTATCTGCTCTATTGCTGGACCCCAGGGTCCCCAATATGCCTGCACATGACAATCAGCCTGCTTAGTTGCAAGCAGCCCTCAACCCCCCTGCCTACTTCCCTCTGGTAGCGGGGTCCTGGCCCTCAGCCACAGGTAGGTCTGGCCAGCCATCCGGAGGGGAGGGGAGCACTTCTTGTGGCACAGAGCAGCTCTGTGTACCCCCCACAAGCTGGGCATTGTGCCTGCCCTCCAGGGCAACTACGGGCCTCATTTGCAAACTGGCCTGGTGGGAGGGAACAGGCCACCTTTGTGGGGACCCATGATTTGAAAGTACTAGGTTGACACTGGCCCTGAGCCTACTAGCTGCCAACCTCCACCAAGGGCAAGAGCCTCTGCCTGGCTCTGTGGACCCACCTTGGCATAGTCCAGAGGAAGCTGGTCCTCAGGACATTTGAAGACTCCTTCACTGAAAAGAGAGGAGACAGGGTCAAGACTCCACACTATAGCCCCGTGTGGCTCCGTGGTTGGGCGTCGATTCCCCCCAGGGTACATGCCAAAGCTGCAGGCTCGATCCCCAGTATGGGGCGTGCAGTAGGCAGCCAATCAATGATTCTCATGGATGTTTCTACCTCTCTATTCCTCTCCCTTTCTCTCTAAAACCAATAAAACATATTTTTAAAAATAAAAAAGAATTTTGTGTGTTCAAAAAAAGGACATCACTCTATGGGAAGGGAGAACCTCAGGCCCCACCCCCTTAACGAGGGCAGCCTCTTGCCCTCACCAGACGTCGGAGGCAGCCCCACCTGAGAGGGGAGGCAGAGTCCCGAGGGCACGGACCCCGGGACATCCCCACTTTCGTCCTGGGAAGGACAGCTCTGGGCCCAGTGGAGGCGGAGACAGCTGCCTCAGACAGCATTTGGCCAACAGGTGGCAGCTGGCACCCCTCCCCCAGGATGGCAGCTGGACTGGGAAAGAACAGGCTGCCCAGCCATCCCCTCCCCCCAGGTTAGTTTTCACTGGCTGGGCTGAAAGCTGATGGGGGAAGAAGGGGGGAAGAAAGGTGAACAGGGATAGGCTGAGATTAAGTGCCAAAGTTTCCCAACCCACATGAGGGTGCCCAGCCAAGAACCATGGGCAAAGGTCAGCTTGGGGCCAATTCACCCCATCTCTTCCCTCCTTCTAACGAGGGCGTGTCTCCTAAAGCAAAGAGGAGGAAAGGCTCCTTCCAAGGCACTGTGTTTCCACTCCCAACCAGTCTTCAACCACAGGTCTCGGAGAAGGGGCTGAATATCCCGTTTTGCAGATGAAAGAACAGAAGCTACAGCTGAAGCAACACCTGGCTATGTCTGTCTGAGTCCACAGCTCTGGCAGGTTCTGTTTTACGGTACAGCACGCAGAAGAGAGGCCAGGACAAGAAAAACTGTCCAGGCAAGCACCGCATGCAATCTGAAGCTGTTGATCCTGCCCGCTGCCTGCCCTCTCCCCACCCATCCCCAGCAGGCTGCAAGTACTCCAGGAACCTGTTAACATGCCTCCTTCCGCCAAAGGACCTTGCTGACCCTAGCCAGGACCAGTTACACCTGGCATGGCCTAGGCATAGCAAGGGCTCACCCAGCAGGACTGAAGGCCCTCAGGCATGGTATTTCTGGCAGATGTAAGTCATGTGGGAGGCAGGCAGGAATCAGGCCCAAGCAGAGGCCACATAGCAGCCCTGCCCATAATGTACTTTGCAGGACCTGGGCAGTTCATGCCCAAAATGCCCAAAGGATTTCTAGCACCCACCTCCTCTCCCTGACCCCACTACTACCACTGGCCATGCCACCAAGCAAATACATGCCCAGGCACTGATGAGGTATGCCTATGCCCACAGGGCAAGCAGCCTTCCTGGACCAACCTGGCAGGAGTGGGAAAACAGGGGTGGGCCACGAGGGAGGGGGTCTGCTTGGCTGCTTCAGGAATGTGCTGACTTAATGGTTTTGGAGACAAGGGAGGGGACTGAGGCAAGTCCCCAGGCTGCGAGATTAGCCTGGGCAGCTTGGGACCCAGCCAGGACAAAGGTTCCGTCCGTGCTGCGGACACCCTTGCTTGTATGCTATCCTGCGGTGGTGAAAGGCAGAGCCTGCCCAACCACCTCTTCCCTCCTCCCTCCAGGGGCCTCAGCAGCAAAATTCAGGCACTAGGGGAAGGGGGAGGCAGGGCAGAGACTGCTTCAGGCTGTGCAGTGGAGGCCCAGGCCCAGGGGAGAAGACAGGATGGGGGGAGGGGGCTGTGAGAGGAAAAGGGGATTTCCGGGAGGAGGAGGGGCAGAAGCAGCCGAGGGTCGGTGGAGGAAAAGGGGCCTTGCAATCCCATCCTGAATCCTTCCTTGAGGCAGTGGGGGTGGGTCAGCTGAAGGGGGGGGGGGGGATGTGCTCAGCTGGCCTCATCTGGAAACCAGAGGGTTGGGGAAGGGCGCTGGAGAAGACAATGGGGCTGTGTGTATAGGGGAGAATGTGTGTACACTGAAGGGAGGAGGGAGGGGGTGGGGAGGGGGAGGAGGGGGCAGCACAGCAGCTTGTGCAGGAGCATATGTGAAGGCAGGAGCCGGCCCAGGCAGTGGGGAGCGGAAAACAAAGAGCCTGCTGAGATTTCCGCCAGGCTAGGGGCTGCAGAGGACAGCCAGAGGGACGGAGGGAGGGAGGGACAGTGCACTACAGGCAGGAGTCCCAGAGATGCTCTCCTCGCCCGCAACCCCTGCAAACAGCCTCCTGACACATGGCAGTGACTGACCCAGCCTTCCCTGTGGTCTTGGTCACCACCAACCCACACTGGCCTGAGCAGTTCCCGGCATGGGCAGGGGATTCAAGACCACAGGGCGCCCAGAACCATAGGATGCCAAGAGCCAGGTGACCCGAGTCCTCGGAGAAGAGGGGATGTTCGGTAACACCCAGGGTGCGACCCCCTCCCTGAGCTCTATAGCCGTCCCAGGCGCTCCAGACACCCGGACAGGAGGGCCCCCACCAGGCTCCTGCTGCAGAGGAGACCTGAGCGCCGCAGTCCTCTCTATTGTGACCACACACGCCCGGACTTAAACCCCAGCCAAGCCTTTAAGAACCGGTGGCCACGGGCAAGCCACAGCCTTTCTCTGAATTTCATCATCTGTGAAATGGGAGAACAGCTGCCGTTCCTGCAACGTCCGGACAATCCAGAGGCTGGCTGGGTGCGTGAAAACTCCGGAAGTTTAGGGTGCAGCGCAGGAGGGAGGCTCCGTCCTGTCCCAGGAGGATTCAAAGTTCAGGGATGAGGCCACAGTGGCGCCCAGGCGAGGGGGGAGGGCCGGCCACGGGTCAGGAACGACGTCGGAGCCCCCGCCGCTCCGCGGGAAGGTCCCGAATTCTTCGGACCGGGCGCGGGAGCCGAGGGCACCGGCACCCTACGGATCAGGGCGTGGGGTTCTCCCTCCGGGCCTGACATCATCGCCGCCTCGTGATGTCACGGTGGCCGCCGTGAGGTCACCGGGCCAAGGCGCAGACAAAGGCCCGCGCGCTCCGGGCTGAGCCCCTCCCATGCGGGGCGCCCCCCCGGCCCCCGCCCGGCCCGCACCTGAGGAACTCCTGCAGGCAGGTGTCGCAGAAGCGGTGGCCGCAGGTGGAGACCTGCACCGGCTCGCGCATGGGCTTCCCGCACAGCGGGCACAGCAGCCGCCGCTTGGGCTTCTCCAGGAACTTGTAGTCGAAGCCGGGCATGGCGGGCGGGCACGGGCCAGCGGGGCCGGGCACGCGGCGGCCCCACAGCCCGCGCCACGCTCGGGCCGCGCTCCCGGCTCCGGGCGGCGCCGACTGTTGGCTGCGGCCGGGCCCAGCCCGCCTGCCCGCGGCCGGAAGAGGGGGCGGAGCCGCGCCCGCGGGGTCCTAGCGCCCGTCCGAGCCGCGCTCCCCTCTCACCCGGGAACGTGTGGCTCTGAGGTCGGCACTTTGCCAGGCTTGCCCCTCCCCGAAACAGGGGCTCCTCTTTCCGCTTGAGAAGGGAGACGGTGGCTCCGCTTCCCCCCGAGCATCTCTGGGAATCCTGCCTGTGGTGCACAGGGGTGAGGGGGGTGACCCTGACGCTAGGCGGGGCGGAGGGACCCGGCTACGGGCTGGGCCGCGCCACAAAGGTTTGTTCTCCCGAGGGTACAACTCGGTCCTGGGGCCACGTGTCGCCTGGGAGCCCGGGACTGCAGCTTCCAGGTGCTAGGCAGCCGAAGCCTGGCAACCAGATCTCGGGAGCCCGGCCCGGAGGAGAGGCAGGGCTGGCGCCGGGCCAGAGGAAACTCAGCCCAGCCTTTCGCTGCGCCCACATTCCTTCCTTGACCTGAGCAGGCCCTGCAGCCGAGATCGGGGCCCAGCCCAACCCTTGGGTGTTGGGCAGCCACTCCCCCCTCCTGAAGAGACCACACTCCAGGCAGGCAGCTGATGTTTTTATTGGCACTACTTCCAGTCATCTGGAAACTGGTCTGGTCCAGCCAGTTAGTTACCCTTTCCCCCAACCTGTTTTGGAGGAATGGCAGGAGGGGGGTGGGGGTGGGGAAGGGGCATGAGAGAAGCTCCCCTAACCTTCTTGCCCCAGGCAATGCACAGGCTAAGCCGCTGGAATGACCTCTGGAATGGCCCTCCAGGCAGGCTCCACCTTGACCTGCTCCAAAGCACTGAGCTGCTGTCCCAGTGGACACCAGGAATGCATTTTCTAACGAGGCTGGAGGAAAAGCAGGGTCTGAGTGGAGCCAGCCCTTTTCTGTCAAGCCTCTGAAGACCACCCTGCTTCCATGGGTTAGAGCTGGCATCCAGCTCAAGGCAAGCTGGACCCTGAGTGCACTGACTTAAGAGAAGAAGAAGGGGTGGGAGGGAAAAGAGAAGTGTTAGGGGAATAGGGTGGGTTGAGTTTTACATATCCAGGGCCAAAAGCCGCACAGGGGCTTGCTTCATCAGTTCTTATACTCCATTAGACAGAATCCAGGGGCATGGATGAAGGCAGTCATGCTTCAGGCACCTGTGCTTTTCAAGCCCATTCAGAGAAGCAACATCAGGGTGGTCCAGAGGTGCATCCAGGTACCTCACGGGGGGACTGGCTCATCTGTGACGGCTAGAGAGCACAAGAGAGAAACCTCTGCAGCCTCCCAGAGAACAGAGCCTCCAGTAAGCACCCCCCACCTCTGCTCCCAGTTCCACACTGACCCTGGACTTCACCAGACCAGAAGTAGAGGTTCAAACTAAACTGGACGAGGGAGCAGAGGAGAAAGAATGCATTTGGGCCCTGGGAGCAGTAAAGGCAGCCCTTCAATGAGCCCCCAAAGTACCCACCCTTGCCCACCCTTGGCAGGAAACTCGGTTTTATCCCTCAGCTTCTGCTTTCATTTATTTGGGGGTGTGACTTGGGCTGTGACCACTGGGAATGGGGGTGTGGGCAGGATCCAGCTGGGTTAGCCCTGTGTGGGTGAGGTGGAAAAAGTTATCACTCACGGCGTACAGCCAGGAGAGTGTTTCCGTGGCAACAGGACACAGAAGTCACTGTGTAGGGATGTGTCTCATCTAGCTGCACTGGCCGAGGGAGTGCAGCATCCTCGTCCCTCCTTCCAAGTCGACCTCGGGCCCCTTTGCCCCAAGAGTATACCTCACCTTCTGCCAAAGAGAATCCCAAAGAGGGAAGTGGGAAGAGGATGTAGCTTAGCCAGCAGAGCAGGTGTCCCCCCAGATTTCCCTACCTGCCCCAGTATGAAGTTGCTTAAGTTCAGCAGATCTGAGCATGATAACCCCTCATTGCCCATGGGGCTGTCCATGCCCATATCTGCTCCCATAGTGCCCACTAATCACCTGCCCCAATGGCTACAGTGAAGGCATCCCCACAGGCCACCATTGCTATCTTGATGCCTTGGAGACCTTGCACTTGACAAGGTGCCCGGCTGACTCGGCGAGCATTGGTACCCAACTGACCATGCTGATTGCTGCCGAAAGTATAGCAGTCACCAGAGGCTGTAAGGAGGAAAGGAAAAGGGGGTGCCTCAACTGAGGTTCCAAAGAGGCCAGGAGAGTCCCCTTCCTGCCACCTTGCCCAGGTCCTACTCACCAGTCACAGCAGCTGAATGAGCAGTACCTAAGTCCACACTCAGCAGGGTCTCCTGGTCCAGGGGTGCAGAACACAGTGGTGTGAAGCTCAGCACCTCCTCCACTTGCTGGTGGGGGGCAGGCTCCTCCCCCAGGGAGAGGTGGTCCAGGCCCAACTTGTTGAACCTAAGGGCAGAGGCAGAAGCCAAGCCCAACGGGCACAGTCAGTATAGACCACTGGTCGGCACCCGGCGGTCCTCGGACCACTGATGGTCCATGAGGTCCGAAAGGTTGGCGACTGCTGGTATAGACTGTCCTGCCTCCCAACTATCTGGGCAGGAGCTGATGCACCAGGGGACAGAGCCCACCCTGAACTGAACCCACAATACCCCCAGACCTCTTCAGTTCTAATCCCTGGTGAGAAGTAGGCAATGACAGAGGGAGCACTAACAGCCAAAGGTGGTGACGGGCAGTCTAGTCATCCTGAGGCACCTGGTTACCTGTTGCTCCCACAAGCCAGGACTCGGCCAGGCACAGTGAGGATCATGGAGGAGTCAATGCCACATACAACCCGCTGGGCTTCCTGTCCTGGGGGCATGGGCACCTGCTGGGGGCAGTTGTAGGACTCCCTGGTGCCTAGTCCCAGCCGGCCTATAAGGAGAAACCAGGATGGGGCTAGTTTGAACTTTAGGGTTGGTGATGCCAGCCCGAGGCAGGAAACTCAGGCTGATGAGCTGAGGACCCCTGGAGAGGCAGTAATAGTGTGAGTGAAGGCTTCCCATCCTCAGCTCCTCTTTGGGTCAAAATCCTACTCCTCCTTGAAGGACCTGTTCAGATGTCATTGCTGCTCCTCCAGGTGAAGTCCCTTGCCATTCCTTGAGTTTCAACACCTCTGGACCTTGCGGGGAGCCCTGTCTGTCCTCTGTTTTAATGACGGATCACCCCATCCCTCCTCCCACCAGAGCCCTCCAAGAGGACAGGATCCCCATCTACGTCAGCTCTAGTTCCAGTACCCAGCCTGATGCCTGGCCCAGAGAGCGCCACAATGAAGTGTTGGGTGAATGAAATCTCAGAAGTACCTGAAGGAAGTGATATCTTGTTCATCTTGTCTCAGCACCCAGCACAGGGTGGGCACATAGTGGTGTACAGGAAAGATTTGCTGAGTGAATAAATGAATGGAATCGGAGAGAAAAGAGGGAGGAGAACACGGGCCTTGGGGTGGAAGGTGGGTCTGAAGGGGAACAAATCATGGCTGGGGGCTGCTGTGAGGGAGCGAGAGGCTGGAACTGGGTAGAGAGCTTACCACCATCTCCGCGGCCCCAGGCAAACAGTTCTCGCTCTGTGGACAGGGCCAGCACATGAGAGGCCCCACAGGCCACCTGCACCATCTCATAACCCAGCAGGGCCTCCACAATGGTGGGCTAGAGAGAGAGGGAGGAAACTGTGGGCAAGCGGCCTGGACCCAACATCCCCTGTCGAGACAAAGTTGGAGGCTTCAAATTCTCACGAGATGGCTGTTTCTTTCACTCACCGCCACCGTCACCAGCACTGCAACCTCTGGGGGAGCCTGGTCTTTCTGTACTTCCCCTGATGCTGCCCAGAACAGGTGCAGTCTGGGAGCTAGAGGGACCTGTGGTTGCTGAAGATTCCCCTGCCCCCACCCGGGTTTCAGCTCTCAGGCTCTTTGCCATCTCCCCCACTTCCTCCTCCCCAAGGCACATGCAACACCCACCTGGCTGATGTCGTTGAGGCTGCCATGGCCCAGGCACCCATTGCTGCCGCTGCCAAAGGTCATGATGATACCTCGGTCTTGGAAGGGGGCGTTGAGGAAAGGAAAGGGAGAGAGATTAGGCTGTTTTTCCAGACAGACCAGTCCAACCTTAAGTTGGAAAAACAGTAAAAAATTAGTTGGAGGCCGAGGCTGGAAGAATGAAATGGAGGGTAGATAAGGACAGGGGTCTCTTTTCCCAAGTGTGTGACTTTGGGCACGTGACCTAGCCTTTGAGCCTTAGTATTTAGATCTGTTGAATGGGACACTGTGACTACCTTGCTAGGCCTGTTAATGAAGGGTAGAAGAGGCTGTGTAAGTAATTCCTGTGCTCAATAACTAGTAGATAGGAGCATTATTAAGTGAGCATTCTGTCAATGACAGGCCAAGGAGAGAAGTTGCTCATAGCTCCCTCCCCTACTCTCTGCACTAACCAGTCAGACAAGCTGTGAAGAGGTCCCCGCAGGCCACATGCTTGATGGTCACACCTGACTGGCCCTCCAGGAAACGGGAGACGAACTGGGGCTGCTGCTGCTCCACTGCCCCAGGAAGGAGGGTGCCCCCTCCACCACCGAGGGGTGGGGCCTGTGGAGCAGATGGTGTGGGGAGAACCTGAGCACCCCCTTCCTTAAAGCATGCCCTGCCCCATTCCGGGCTCACCCCACCTTGCTCACCTCCCACAGGATGAGGCGCCCAGAGCGTGTGACACCAGCCTTCTGTGTGCGCCCGGTGGCCACCTGAACCACCTCTGTGTTGAGCATTGGCAGCCGCAGGGGAGCACTGAGCCCCCCGCCCCATGTGTACACGGAAGACAGAGGTGGTGGAATGGCGGGCCGTGCAGGTCCCCGGGGGACGCCTGTGGGGACAGCTCATGAGGTCCATTAAACTGGCGGGAAGGGCAGGGTGTCTAAGGGGCCCTGGAAGGTCAACAGGACTCACCCCTGCAGCGGGCACTGGTGGTCCTGCTCCCTGTGCTGCCTGGGGCTACGGGTGGCCCAGTGGCCAGGGACTTCTCTGCCCTGCGGGACAGATGGACCGACCTTCAGGACATGGAGTGATCCTCTTTGCTACTCTCACACACAGGAATGATCTGCCCTGAGGACCCCTATGTCCCAGTCTTCCTGCTCTCCCACTGGCTGCCCCCTACTGCCCAAGGCCCCCTCCCCGGCTCCCCGCACAGGCCTCCGCATTCGGACGCTGCCCAAGTCGGTGTGGAGGTTGAGGAGGGCACGCATGCAGAGAGGCTGCGCCATGATGTGGCTAAGTGGTGGCCGTTGTGCTGGCTCCAGGCTGAGCAGACTCAGGACCAGCTGGCGCAGCTCGGGGCTGTACCGGTCAGAGATGGGTGCAAAGGTGCCGCTCATGATCTTCAGCACCAGTGCTGGCAGGTTCTGCGAAGGCACCAAGTTTTGGGTTGGCCAGAGCCTTAGGCCAGGCTCCTAGGTGGTTTCAGCTCAGCCCCTCATCTGATGGGTGGTCCCAGCCCTGTTCAGTCTGGTGAGGGGACTCCCAAAATGATAGGGGATCCAAACCCTGCTTTCAAGAACCTCTGATAGGGGAACTGCAGCTATGTCCTCAGAAACCCAGGTTGTTGGGAAAACTTAAGTTTTGCCTTCAAGAGGATCCCTAATCGGATGGGGGAACTCTGCCCGCAGGAGCCCTCAGTTTAAAGGGAGAACCAAGCCCTACCCTCGGGAATTCACGGTCTGTGGGAAGCCACAGCCCTGCCTTGGCTAATCCACCAGTCTGAAGAGGGAGACCTGACTCAGCCACAAAGAAGAATCACACAAGCAGATGGAGACGGGGACTTAGGGGGAGGGAGACAGAGATTTTCCAGTTGTCCCCTTGGGGTTGGTTACTCACCGCAGCCTCAAAGGCCCTCTTGAGGCTGGCCAGCTCATAGAGGACGCAGCCCAGGGCCCAGATGTCGCTCTTCTGGTTGTAGGGCTTGCCCTCACACAGTTCAGGGGAAATGTAGCATGGCGTACCCACCACCTGCAGGAGGGAAGCTAATATTACAGCCCAGGGAGAGAAGATCAAGGGCCACTTGGAGACGGCTTCTCCCCCAAGCAGGCCAAAGTGCTTCCTCCTGCAGGACAACCCGGTCAGGAGCTAAGGGGCCAAGGCCTTGGGGGTGGAGTGGGGCATAGGGATGCAGAGTGGGCCGTGGTCCTCAAAACCTCCAGCACCCTTGAGATTCCCTTCCATGCCCAGGCACCGTGTAGGCCTTGCTCTTGCTGCTGAGGATCTTGGAGATGCCAAAATCACCAATCTTGACGACCATGCGATGTTTGTCAAGAAGGATGTTTTGGGTCTTGAGGTCCCGGTGCAAGATGAGATGGGTATGCACATGATGCAGTGCAAGCAGGATCTGCACAAAGAAGTGCAGGATGGTCTCCTCCTCCAGCAGGGAATTGCAGCGCTTTTGGATGAACTCGGCCAGGGTGCCGCCTGCAGCAGCAAGGGTTGGGTCAAGATTCAGTCTTTTCCAAGCCTGAGATTTTCCTTTTATGAAATTAAACACCCAGACAGGCTGAAACTGGTTTGGCTCAGTGGATAGAGCGTCGGTCTGTGGACTGAAAGGTCCCAGGTTCTATTCCGGTCAAGGGCATGTACCTTGGTTGCAGGCACATCCCCAGTAGGGGGTGTGCAAGAGGCAGCTGATCTGATCGATGTCTCTCTCTCATCGATGTTTCTCTCTATCCCTCTCTCTTCATCTTTGTTAAAAAAATCAATAAAATATATTAAAAAAATAAAAATAAACACCCAGACAGGGCAAGTGCCTCCCACCATTACACTACTGGGATCAGAATTCTATACCTCTGACCCTCAGACATTCCCATTCCAAGGAGGGAAGCTGGCTAATCCATGTCTGGATGTCTCAGAGGAGAGAATACTTTGAAGCCAGGCCAGGGTAAGGAATCTGGCCCACCTGGTGCATATTCCATGGCAATCATGAGGGCCTTGTCCTCCAGGAAGTTCTCATAGTACTCAATGACATTGGGATGGTTGAGCAGCTTAAGGACCTGACACTCATTTTGGGCTGCCTGCCGCTCTTCTTTGGTCATCTGCTCCACCGGGATCTGCTTGATGATCACCAGCTTCTGGTCTGCCTTACGCAGGCACAGGTGCACAATCCTAAGGACGCAGAGTACAGCAGTGGGCATCAGCTTAGCCTCCAGCCACATATCAAGCTGGGAAGATCTAGTGACTGGACAGTGACTAGACTTAAGACGGGAATGGCATGCAGACTAAGAGGTCATCTACATGCACAGATCACTGAGTTTAGGAACGGGGAGGGCTAACCACAGACTCTGTGAAACCTTATTTGAAACTCAGTTTCACTATAGGCACAATGAGGCAAAATGAGTCTTCATCTCTTTAAGTTTCCACAGACTCTGAAGTCAACTGCCTGGATTCAAACCCTAGTTCCTCCTCTTACTAATTATCTGGCCTTGGATTATGTAACATCATCATCTGGAAAACAGAATTGACCTCAGTGTTGTCGAGGTGACCAAATAAGAAAATGCAGCCCTAACAGTGGATAGAGCGTCGGCCTGCGGACTGAAGGGTCCCAGGTTTGATTCCCATCAAGGGCATGTGCTTTGGTTGTGGGCACATCCCCAGTAGGAGGTGTGTAGGAGGCAGCTGATCAATGTTTCTCTCTCATTGATGTTTCTAACTCTCTCTCCCTTCCTCTCTATAAAATCAGTAAAAAATATATTTAAAAAAAAAAGAAAAAGAAAATGCAGTCCAGCTGGCATGGTTCAGTGGTTGAGGGTGGACCTATGAACCAGGAGGTCACAGTTTCTTTTCTTTTTCTTTTTTAAAAAATATTTTATTGATTTGTTACAGAGAGGAAGAAAGAGGGATAGAGAGTTAGAAACATAGATCAGCTGCCTCTTGCACACCTCCTACTGGGGAGGTGCCCGCACTCTTTATTTTGCTCACTACATCCCAGCTATACCGTGCTTTTCCTCAGTTCCTGAATACTCTTGATTTTTTCCCACTTGAGGACCTTCACATATGCTGTTTCCTCCACCTGAAAAGCGCTGCCTTCACCTTCAGACCATTCCTCATTCCTCCTATCTTGGCTTTAAACTCCCCCTCTCCGAGACATTTCCTCGACTACCCCAAATAAGTACTTCCCTGCAGAGGCGTGTTTATTGTCCATTTTTCCTATTGAGAGAAAAGACCACGCCTGTTTTGGTCTTAACTGTACACCCAGCACCGAGAGCCTGATACAGAGTCGGCGCCCAATATTTACTGAACGAATCAAGTCGGAATCAAGAGACCAGAAGCCTGCGTGGGCGCAAACGCTCGCCGGGGGCGTGACCGCCTGGGCGGCTCCGGTCTCCCAGCCGCGCCGGCCGGAAGCCTGGGCGGGGCTTCCCAGCGTGGGCGCTCGCGCCCGGGGCGGGGCTCCAGCCGGGCAGCGACTTCGCGGACGGCGTTGGGTTTATTTTCCCTCTGCCTGCGTGCTTTCCTCCCCCAGAGCCCTGGCTCACCCGAAGGCACCTCTTCCCACCACTCGGATGCGATCGTACTTCTCCATCTCATTTCTCAGCCACATTTCCGGAACCCCCTACACCCAGCCGCGGCGCGTGCGCGGCCCCGCCCCCCCGGAGCCACGCCCCCGCGAGATAATTGCCGGGAGCCAGTGGGGCACTAACAGGTCGGTTCTGCCTGGTACCTCACCTGCAGCCTCGGCCTGGTCTGCAGGGTCGCTTTTCCAGGGCCCAAGGAAGGACAAGGCGACCTGCCATTTACTGGCGCACCGTGCCCTCCCACGCTCGCGACCGCATCCGGTCCTCGCAAGGCTTCCGAGGACGAGAGAGTGCTCTTCGCCAACCGAGTGAGGATGGGAAGCGAGGACTGACCTCTCTCCCCCCTTGTTTGCCCACTTTCTTTTCTCTCGGGAAGAAAGCAGATTCTCATTGGTACGCAAACGACACACAACACCAGAACCGAACCGGTCGGCTTCTTGTTTGCCTAGGGAGGGACTAGGGAAACCCCGACCGACCGGTGCACGTTGACTCATCTGCGGAGGGTGTGACACCGTTTCCTGGCAGCCCGGGCTAGTGAGCACCGCGCTCGTCAGCGCTGCCAGCCCCAGCGTCACACTCACAATGCGGCACAGGGCAGTCTGCGTCCAACATTCGGCTAGACCCTCCTTAAGGGAAGATGGTAGGGAAGCGGACCGCTATCTTACTAGTAAAAGCATCAGGGAGAAGAGGAAAGACAGCCGTTTGGCCTATATGGGTTCTAGGCTTCTGCCCAGAGGTTAGTACGATGGTTTAGGGTCTTGACCAGAAATCAGTGTAATTCCAGGTGTCTCCCTGGCACCTCCTGCGAACTTGTCATTCAAGCTCAGTGAAGGGGCCAGAGGATGGTGATTAGCTAAGGGATGTCCCTACTTCCGAGTGGGTGAGGAATGTAATGGGGTGTGTGCCTTCTACTCCCATCTCACCCCTCGAGAGGTGCCCAAACCTGCCCGCGTGTAAAGGCCACTCTAAGGGCCCCAGAAGGGCCTCTCGCGGACTCAGGCCCGTGTGGGCTGTCGGACAAAGCTGCTCTGTGAGCAAAGGGTAGCGGGAGCCAGCACAAAGGGGGAAAGCCGCTCGCCTGGGACACTCGTGCTCTCACCTAGAAACCGATCGGGCCTCGGTTGATCCAGGAGCCCCACAGGGTTTAATGTGTAACCTTGGAGCCATCAGGGGAGGCAAAGCAAACACCCAAACCTCTCGGCCCCTGGGTCTCTGGCGCCTCAGGTTTCTGGCGTTTCTGCCCTCCCGCCGCACCTGTTCCCTCGTCCCCAGCTACAACTTTCCTTACCTCCACCTACCCCCACCCCCCACCCTTCACTTTTCTCACCCTCACCCCCTACTCCAGACCCGGCTCTTAGCTGCTGCTCCTTCGCCCGCCAGAGTCTTGGCTGGCTCCTCCTCCCCCTAAAGCAACAACAACCTCCTTTCTTGGGGCGGGGGCTGGGAGTGGGGGTGGCGGAATGGGGGAATCGATCCGACGCCACGGTGAGTACAGGCTGACATCTAGTGGCGACAAACTGCAACTGCTCCAGGCCGCTGGCCTGAAGAGTAAGGGTCACCCTGGCAGGCCCTGGGCAAACGGGCCGTCTTCCCAGCTCGCCTCCAGGGAGCCGGGGCTGCCTGGAGGAGGTTTGTTACAGCCGCTTGGCCCCAGGAGTCCCAGAGCGGGCTGGGAGGAGGGGTGGCGATGGCCGGTAGTTTCTAGGCACCGACTCCGTGCCGGGGGCAGGGGGCGCTGTAGAGGCAGGTAAACACATCCGTCCCTAGCCAGACGCTTGCGATCCAGTGAAGGAACAGGGAACAGGGCAAAGATCAGGGTCCGCGGCGGGGCTCAGACCCGTACCCAGGACCCGGGTTCAAAAGTCGTGGGTGTGTGACGGATCCAGTCAGCTCTGCCAAGAAAGGAGTTGAGGGCGGAGAAAGTTCTTGCAATACCCGCCCAAGCGGGGGAGCCGGTGGCCCCGAGGAAAGTGGGGGGGCGGGTTAATGAGGCCAAACGAGCGAGTCGGCAGTCGGGAGGCGCCAGCGAGGGGTGCTTTCGCGGCGGCGCCTCAGGACAGCCCCGAAGTCTGCAGGAGAGAGGCGGGGCGCGGTAGGCCCTCCGGGGAAAGGGGCTTGCGCCCTCCGCTTAGGAAAGGCGCCGGAGGGGCGGGGGCAAGCGGGCTGGGCGGGGCGGGGGCGCAGGCGGTTAGGGGCGGAGGCAGAGGCCCGCTGGGAGGGGACGGGAGGAGCGAAGGGGCCTAGAGGGCTCCGAGAACAACTGTGAGGCTGCCGGCCGGCAGGAGAGGCGCCCGGGGAGGACTAGCCCGAGAGGGAGCCCGTTCCCCAACAGCCCGAGGAGGCCGCCTAGAGGGCGGACAGACCGACGTCAGGGAGGGCCAGCATGCTCCCACAGCTGCACCCCGCCCTGCTGCTGCTCCTGGGCGCCACGCTGACCTTCCGGGCGCTTCGGCGCGCGCTCTGTCGTCTGCCTCTGCCCGCGCACGTGCGCGCCGACCCCCTGCGCACCTGGCGCTGGCACAACCTGCTGGTCTCCTTCGCCCATTCCATTGTGTCAGGGATCTGGGCTCTGCTGTGGTGAGTGAAGGATCGGGAGGGGGGAGTGAAGGTGACTAGGGGATCCCGCGTTACTTTCCCCATCATTCACTGGCGGGCTGAGGCCACGCAGTCTCACATGATTCCCTGTCTGGAAAGCCATCCAATCCGGAGCCGCAGCGGCCCCAGGGGAAGGGGTTGTCACCTGGGAAAGGGGAGACACCTGGGTTTCAGCCAAGCCCCTCCTGGCTCCCCAGTTAATAGAGCGAGCCCGGACTCCGCGACTGTCAAGTTGAAGGTGCTTGAGAATGGGGAGATGAGCGCCTGCTTTCTTCCCTTTCAGTGTATGGCAGACCCCCGAAATGCTGGTAGAGATTGAGACGGCTTGGTCGCTTTCTGGCTACCTGCTCGTTTGCCTCTCCGCAGGTAAGCCTTACCCAGTAAATAAGTAGGTGGGGGAACAAGAAGCTTTTTATAATCCCCTTCATGATCTTTCCCCCATGCCTCTGCTAGGTTATTTCATCCACGACACGGTGGACATCGTGGTTAGTGGCCAGGCTCGAGCTTCTTGGGAATACCTGGTCCATCATGTCATGGTGAGAAACAAGGGGTGTGGTATAGCCCTGGCGCTAGCAACTTCAGTCTCAGACCTGTCCATCAACTCCATTCCCACCGTGTCCTGCATCTTTCCATGTTAGGATGCTAACCCGTGTCCTTGATTCACTATTTGAGGCCAGCAATCCCTAATTTCATCTAGTACCTCAAACACTATAAACTCTACAGTGATCAAAATTTAATCATGTTGAATTCACTGTGAAGTATAGAAGAAAGCAAATAGGGAAAGACTTTCCAGTCCTCAATCTGATAGCTTTGGCACTCGCATCAACGTCAAGTTTGTCATCTATTTCCTAATTTGTTCTCATCTTTGCCTTCTAGGCCATGGGTGCCTTCATCTCTGGCATCTTTTGGAGCCGTTTTGTAGGTGGGGGTGTCCTAACACTGCTGGTAGAGGTCAGCAATATCTTCCTCACCATTCGCATGATGATGAAGATCAACAATGCCCAGGATCTCCTCCTCTACAGGATCAATAAGTATGTCAACTTGGTCATGTACTTCCTCTTCCGCCTGGCTCCTCAGGCCTACCTCACCTATTTCTTCATGCAATATGTGGGTCAGAGGAGCCTAGGCACCTTTCTGCTGGGTATCCTGCTCATGCTGGACATCATGATCCTCATCTACTTTTCCCGCCTCCTCCGCTCGGACTTCTGCCCCGAACGTGTGCCCAGCGCACAACACAAAGACAAGTTCTTGACAGAGTGAAAGGCAGAGCTTGGGACTTGAGGCAAGGACAGCAGAGCCAAGAACAGCCTCATGTATAAACTGAGATGAGCCCCAAACCTGGGGCATCCGGCCTCTCCACCTTTCAAGCTTGCACCCACTATTGAAAACACTAATGAAAGCACCTCTCTTAAGTCCCTGTCCTTTCTTGGGCAAGGGGTGAGGGAAGCAGACAGACCGGTTGGACATGGTAGATGGGTGTGGGGACAAAGTGCTACCCAAAAGCCAGCCAACCCATATTGCCCTGAAATGGATTCTGATGAAAACTCTGGGTACTGGTTTCATACAAAGACTTCTTCCAAGGATAAAGGAAGAGGTTCTTATAAAACTACTTGCTTGTTTGCTTACTCCTATGACAGAGGCAAGCTCTAGTTGTACAAATACTTGCTAGCTGAACTCCCACGTCAAGGTTATAACAAGTATGGTGAAGTGCTAAGTGTTCCAACAGGGTAAATAGGCCAAGTCTTGCCCAAACTCTATTTAGTGTTTGCCCAGCCCAAACAGAAATCAACATAAAGAAACAATACAGTGTAAAATTTTATATTTAGAGTTAGGCAGCTGGACTCAGTTTAGATGATTCCAATCTGAAAAACAAAAGGGAGTTTTGTTACTGAAAGTTGAAATGTGAAGATTAAGCTAGAATGTCATGATTAAAAAGCAAAATGTGGGCATAGGGTAGGGCCTATTAAGAAGGGTACAGTCAGTCAGTTAAGACTCATCAGCAAAAGTCAGGCTTTGGTCGCTAATAAGGCACATCATTTGCACCCAGGGGGGTGGAGTGTTGAGGAGTTTTGTGGCATAGGAAGCTTACTTTGTTGGCAACATCCAAAGCATCATAGTCAGGAGCCAGTCGAACATATGCCTTCTTCTCGCCATCAGGCCTAGGGCAGAAAGGGCAGCCTTAGTCCCTGCTGTCCTCACTGGCCCTATACCCTCCACCCAGTCTTCTGGAGCACCAGGAGTTCCTTTGTTCATGTCATTCTTTTGCCAATAGTGGTTTGTCATCTGCACAGAGGAAGTGAGGGAAACCACTAAGCTACAAACAAAGCCAATTCCCTTTTATGGGAAACACCACTGGACATTCAAATCCAGATAATCTGACATAAATTTTCTCTTACTCTAGAGGCAGGAATCAAGAAAATGAGTGACAACCCCATAAATCAAGTCCTAGAGGCAGGACAAGCTGTTGATTCCTCAAATGTCCATATTCCACACAAAGGACCATAATTATAGGAGGGGCTGCTCATTTCTGACCCCAAAAGCAGCATCAAGGAACTTCATGCTGTTCAGATTTCCTTGGCTTCAGCCCATAGAGTCCCACTCACCTGATCAAGGTGTTGACCTTGGCCACATCAATGTCATAGAGCTTCTTCACAGCCTGTTTGATCTGGTGCTTGTTGGCCTTGACATCCACAATGAACACAAGTGTATTATTGTCTTCTATCTTCTTCATGGCTGACTCAGTAGTCAGGGGGAACTTGATGATGGCATAGTGGTCAAGCCTGGGGAAGGTAAAATGGGGTCACCTGGCCTGAGCCCAGTTTAAAAAAGAATGAGCCCTCTTTTGGAGCGCAGGTGCATCAGATGAGTAGAGCAATCATTTCTGTCAGACTTTGGTCGCTGAACATTATCATCATCTGCACCCTGAAATCTAGACCTGGAGCCTCAGCCTGAGAGCAAAACCACAGCACTTTCACTTGAAGGGCTTTCATCCTTTAAGTGATTAAATCATCTTTGAGTCCCCAAACCCCTTCATTCTTTATCTGACCTCAACCTTTCTGAATAAAATTTAAGACCTGAGGAGTTAAAACCAAAAAGCACAAAGCTAGAATACAGCATTTTGAAACAAAAATACAGCATCTTGAAACTTAGAATTCCACAGAATGTTGGTGCTTCACTATGAGGCTGAGGAGGCCAGGCCATTTCTACCCATTTTGGTAGATGAAAACTGGCTTGAAGGCCATCCATTCTTGAGAGCAATTTATTATTACTATTATTATTTTTTTTTTGAGTCACACTTTATTCACCAATGAGCTTATTGAGAGCAGTTAAAAAAAAAAAGTTAAGTGGCTTTAACACCCCTATAGCAGTTTCCCCCCTGAAATTCAGAGAAGCAAGGCTCTGTTCACACGCACACTACTATCTCATTTTGAAGCTAGAGATCAGGTCTCAGCCTTTCATTACCCTAAATTCTAGGTCCAGATGGGGGTAAAAAGCCTGTCAAGTGGGTTTTCTCCACAGCTGGACACCACTCCTCTGCCTTTTTCTTAGGAAGCAGTGGGAGAAGCAAAAACCCATCAGTTTCTACCACTTTGGTTCTACTCTAATTGGTGGTTCCTAAGGTCAGTTATTAACAGCAGCACTACTCAACCATTACCTGAGTGTAAACATTTGAGGGAATGAAAAGACGTTTCCATACACTGCTGCAGGCCCTCATCGTCCAATACAAATGAATGAATCTCGTTATAAACCTAGAATCATCAACATTCTCACCCTCAAGGACTATTCCCTATATAGCAATAGGTGCTATGAGGGATGAACTAAACCTGGAGCTCCAAAACAAAGAACATTAAGGCCTATTTTATACTTCCAAGAAAGTGGACTTTAAAGCCCTAACATATAAAGTGATAATGAACCTAACAACTAATACCTGCCAACAGTGTAAAAAATGTCTCTTTAAGGCAGTCATCTACCCACTACCCCATCAAGAAGTACCTCAACATGTTTTTAAGAAGCCATGTTCTAAGTTTGGTCAATTTCATAATCCCCAAGGAAGTATAGCCAAACATCTTTTCAAGAGGATGGTCAGTGCCCTCCCTCCCCCTGGTCCCCTCCAGGTGCCTTACCTTTGCCTTTCCCTCTCTCCTACGCCCCGAGGGCCCTTCTGTCTCTGCCTCCAAGTTGTTTCCCGAGCCTACACAGCCCAGCTAGTTCACTTCTACTACCTATGTAACTCTTTAAATAAACTTTCTCTTGTATGGGGGCGGGGGAGGCGCAATACTGACTTGTTTCTCCTGGGCGCGCTCTTCCGAGGATATTTAGGCTGTCTCCGGAGCCTTAGTGTCTTTGGCCGCCTGAAGGTGGGTGATGTGCGGATCTTCTTTTTTTTGTGGCTGTGGACGCCTTTCAACACTGCTTTCTTTGCCTTCAAAGCCTTTGCTTTGGCTTCGGCTTTGGGAGGGGCAGGGGCTGAGAAAAGGAAAGAGAAAGAGGAATTCGGAAATCGGATCACTTCCAGCTTAAAGAACGGTAGCGGACGCACCGGGCCACATGTGCATCAGTGGTTCCTTTGAAGACATCACAAGTCTCAGCTTAAAAGTTTTTCCATCATATGCACAGTTATTGGGGCAAACTTGGAGTAACTCCAGGGAACGCGTGCTGGGAGTTTTGTATGTAACATCTCATAGCCACCCCAGGAGGGTGGAGAGCCGTACGTAATAAAGTAAAAAAAAAAAAAAAAAAAAAAAAGCAAAGTCAGGAAAGTTGAGGGCGCTGATTCCTTACAGGTCTGGAGACGTAAGAGTGGCGGCGTGTAGTCCCCGCAGTCGACTATGTGGCTGTGGGCTCCCTCCCCAACCCCCCTCCACTGGAGCCCAGCCCATGTGGCTGGGCCCACGCGCGCCGTAGCGGGGCCGAAACGAAACGGGAAGAGCAGTTCCGGAGCTGACACTCCAAGTCTTAGCACAGCCACTGTCCTTCCAGTTTGTTCACCCTGCGGGGACCCCAGGCCAGCCATCAGTGTTCCTCCCAAACCCCACCACACACCTTCCTTCTTAGCTTTCGGCGCCATCTTCGTAAAAAGGGTTTACGAGACCTGTTTCCACGGGCTTATAGAGCCAAGTAGCACCGAAACCTCGCGATGTTTTTCATTTAAAGCTGGTTGGATGATCTGTAGCGCGGCGCCCGCTGGGAATAGTAGTTAGGTTTAATTTCCTCAAGAGGGACTAAGCATGCGCACGCCGCCCCTCGTAGGACTGAAGCTTCTTGGGAGTTGTAGTTTATTTATCTGCTGTGGCGGTTGGATTGGGTAGCGGACAGCCAGCCGCTCGAGTCTGGTCCTGAGCGCTTCCCATTTTTTAGCAACTTCAGGGGAAAGGATTGCAAGTTCCAGGAGATAGTAGCACTGCAAATTGTAATGAATATAATTAGATTAGCTCAGGGAGAGTGAAACACAGTTCTAGAACGTTAGAGCAGAATTTGTCAGGCCCAACTCCCTCAAACAATGGTTGTGTAAATCGAGGTCCCGAGAGGATACGTGGCTTATCAATAATGGTGATTTGGTGGAAAAAAATAAAAATAAAAATCGAGTTACGCAGATGGGGGAAGAAAAGTACCAGTAGAGGTGGAAGATGGCAACACCTCTCCTCTTTACCCGTGACCGTCTCATTTCACGTGTTTCCCTGACAAGACTCTTGAAGGAATTCTAGCAATACTCCCAACACCCAGCGCACAGACTTCAGCATTCGCTAATTCTTCTTGGGAATAATCCCGTTCACAATTCCTTCCCTTTAAGCAGTCTTCCCTTTCGTGCCCCAGTCTTAGCTGCATCCTCAAATTCAGTTCCGGACACAGAGCAAAGTTTAGTAAAGCTCCAGTTTGCTTCTCTGAGGGTCGGTGTCCTCCTGCCTTCCCCCCCTCTCCGCGCCCCCCCCCCTTTCTATCGCCTCTCTGGCCTCTTGGAACCCGACTTCCCCGTGGACGGTGAGATCTGTGGTGCGTGACCCGATTCTGTCCTCCACCACTGCAAAATGCAAAAGTGGATCTTGGGACGGTTCCAAAGGGGTCCGTGTGAAGAACGCCCCTGCCAGAGGGGAGTCCTCAAGTTCCGGAGCGGTGTCCTCCCCAAAGGGCGGAGTTCCCGGTCCATCTAGCCCTCCTTTATCCTCCATCACGAGAGGCGGCTTGGTCTTCAGCCTCCCACCCCTCCATCTGCACCGCAGCCTTCGAGGGAAGGACGCCGCACCTCGGACGCCTCTCTCCCAGGTGGGCACCCAGCTCCGCCTCTGGCACCCCTGATACGCCCCCCCCCCCCCCCCCCCCCCCCCCCGGGCTGAAGGGGGGGCGGGGCAGACTGTGAGTCACGTCCTGGGCCTGTGGAGGAGGGAAGCACCGCCTCTCCTTGGGCCCCTTCTCCCCCTTCCCCCTCCTCCTGGCGCGGCCAGATGCTGCGCAGCCACCTCCGAGCCCCATCACCAGCTCGGCGGGGTAAGGGTCCTGTGGAGGCGCAGCCCCGCACCCGGGGGCAGGGCAGAGACACCGAGGGGGTCCCTCTCTGGGCAGGTTCCCGCACGGGGGGCGGGGGCGGCCTGGGTCCCGAGGAGGCGTCTGGCGGGGCAGCCTGAGCCCGGGCAGAGCGGGGAGGAGGAGAGGACGGGGAGTCTCGGGCGGGGTGCGAGGCCGGGAGCCGCCGGGAGAGGGGCTGGGGGCGGCCCTTGTCCAGGAATTTCCGGGGATCGAGTTACAGCGCTGGCGGAGGGGAGCGGCGCGGGACGCGGGGCCCTGCGGCGGCGGACTGGGCCCCCGCCCCTCCCGCAGCCCTCGGACCCGGCCTCGCGGCCCTGCCCACACGGACCCGGGCGTCGGGGCCGCCCCCAGCCCCGGGCCGGTCTGTTATGGTGGGGCCGCCTCCCCCGCGAGTTGTCGTCGGGTCTCCGCGGCCTCGAGTGATTGTGGGGAGTGTCCGGCCCCGAGTTATCGTGGGGTCTGCGCGCGCCCGGGGTCCCCCGGACGGGACTCCCCGCCCCGCTTTGGCGGCCGAGGGGCCTCCGCGCCCGCGAGTCGTCTTCGGGGCGCCCCGGGCGCGGGTGGTCGTGGGGTCGCCGCAGCCCCGGGTGACCGCCCCCTCCCCGTGGCCCGCAGCGACCGCGGCGTCCCCGAGGCCGCGGGCCCCGGTCGGCTCCCCTGGGCCCCGCGTTATAGTTGGGACGCCGCGGTCGCGGGTGATCGTCGGGTCTCCGCGGGTGCGGGTCGCCGGGGCGGATCCGGCCTCCGCGCCTTCTCGGGGCGCCCCTCCAGGCCGCAGGCAGGATGAACCTTCTGGCGCCCGTGCGGAGGGACCGCGTCCTGGCCGAGCTGCCCCAGGTAGGCGCCCCGTCGGGCAGCCGCGGCGGCGGCGGCGTTGGGGCGGGGGGGCGGCCCGGGCCCGTGGGAGCGAGCTGGGGCTGCTGCTCCTGGGAGGTCCCCTCCCCACCCCGGCCCCGGGCGGCGTGGCGGCGGGACGAGGGCCAGGACCGCTGAGCCTCCTCCCTCGCCCCTGCCAGTACCTGAGGAAGGAGGCCGCGCTGCACGTGCGCAAGGACTTCCACCCCCGGGTCACCTGCGCCTGCCAGGAGCACCGGACCGGCACCGTGGGGTGAGTGGGAGACCCCTAAATGAAGACGGGAAGTCCCGGGAAACTTGGTCGTCAACGCAGTGGGGCTCCATTTGCGCCCTCTGCCAGCTATATGGTCACTTCTTCCCGTCACTGCCAGCCGGGCTGGGTGGCCAGAAAGGTGGCGCTTCCATTTCTGACACGGAGACGGCGGCGTGGTCCTCAGTTCGACTTGCACACGCCACCACCCATTTGAGCCCCACGGTCCAAGGCGGGGGCTGTGCCTATCCCTGAGTCCAATTGTGGATGTAAAGGGGAATACTAACTAAAGTTGCCACTATTTTTTAAAAAATATTTTTTATTGATTTTTTACAGAGAGGAAGGGAGAGGGATAGAGAGAAACATCGATCAGCTGCCTCCTGCACACCCCCTACTGGGGACGTGCCGGCAACCAAGGTACATGCCCTTGACTGGAATCAAACCTGGGACCTTCCAGTCTCCGGGCCCACACTCTATCCACTGAGCCAAACCGGTTTCCGCGCCACTATTTTTTTTATTTTTATTTTTTTGAAAACTTCTTTAAAAAAATATATTTTATTGATTTTTTTACAGAGAGGAAGGGAGAGGGAGAGAGAGCTAAAAACATCAATGATGAGAGAAACATCAATCAGCCGCCTCCTGCACACCCCCCACTGGGTATGTGCCCACAACCAAGGTATGTGCCCTTGACCGAAATCGAACCCGGGACCCTTCAGTCTGCAGGCCGACGCTCTATCCACTGAGCCAAACCGGTTTCGGCATATTTTTAAAAAATAATTTTCTTATTGCTGAAACCGGTTTGGCTCAGTGGACAGAGCGTGGGCTTGCGGACTGAAAGGTCCTGGGTTCGATTCCAGTCAAGGGCATGTACCCCAGTAGGGGGCGTGCAGGAGGCAGCTGATCGATGTTTCTCTCTCATTTATGTTTCTAACTCTCTATTCCTCTCTGTAAAAAAAAACAATAAAATGTATTTTAAAAAATATGTTTTCTTATTGATTTCGGAGAAGAAGGAAGAGGGAGAAACATCAATGATAACAGAGAATCACCGATTGGTCGCCCCCTGCACACCCCCCATTGGGGATGGAGCCCGCAACCAGGGCACGTGCCCCTGACCAGAATCCAACTCAGGCCAGGGTTCGTGTTATCCACTGAGCCAAACCGGCCAGGGCAACAGTGTCCACTATTAATGTAGCAGTAACTGTGTGCCAGGAAGTGTGCTGGATCCTGTTATTTTTATTAAATGGGAAACAACATCACTTTTAAAGATGTACCCTGATTTCAGAGATATTAAAATGTATGTGTGTGGTGTGTGGGGGGGGGGGGCATGTTTCAGAATATAGAACATTGGTCGTATTTTAACCTTCACAACAACCCAATAAAATATATTCTTTTTTTATTTTATTAAACTTATTGGAATGATATTAGTCAACATGGACATATAGGTTTTAGGTGTGGGTTTCTATATTACAAGATCTGTGTATCGTACCATGTGTTCACTGCCCAAAGAAAATATATTCTAAATCTCCATTTAAATGTTGAAACTGAGAAAGGGAGACTAATTTGTCCTAAGTTACACAGCTAGTAAGTGTGAGAGCTGGGATTCACATATATGTCTTTTTGGTACTAAAGCACAAAACACTCCTAGCCAGCCAGCACTTCTGTCCAGAAAGCTGCCTAGGAGGCCTGGTGTCTACTGGTGTCTGGCAATTGCAACTACCCTTGTAGATGTCTTAGGTGCACTAGATGAAAGAACTAGTGCCCACTCCTCTTCTTCCTCTTGTGTCCAGCAGATTTAAGATCTCCAAGGTCATTGTGGTGGGGGACCTGTCAGTGGGGAAGACTTGTCTCATTAATAGGTAAGAGTTTGCTGGAGCTGAACTGGGTTGGGCTGGGCAGGGTGGGGCCAGGGCTAGAGACCAGAGCATTTGGTGCCCCCTCAGGTTCTGCAAAGACACCTTTGATAAGAATTACAAGGCCACCATTGGAGTGGACTTTGAGATGGAGCGATTTGAGGTGTTGGGCATCCCCTTCAGTCTGCAGCTGTAAGTGCTTCTTCCTCTCTACCTCTTCCAGCCATTTCTTCCTCTAGCACTTAGAACCCCACCTACCCCCTATCTCCACACCTCTGTTTCACCCCTCCTCCCTCCTAGCTGGGATACCGCTGGACAGGAGAGATTCAAATGCATTGCATCAACCTACTACCGAGGAGCTCAAGGTGAGGGGCTGGGTGAATTGGGTAGGTGGCCGCTTCTAACCTAGAGCTGTGGAAATGAGCCAGTAGTAGTCTCCCTGTCAACCTGGGACTGTTTGTGCCACTCTTCCAGCCATCATCATTGTCTTCAACCTGAATGATGTGGCCTCCCTGGAACATACCAAGTATGTGGGGGTGCAGGCTCTGAGAAGAGAGGGTTCCCAGGGAAGAAAAGAGGGGCGGTCAGGGGCATGGTAGGGCAGGAGAGAACGCACCCGGGAGCTGAGGATAATTGAGCATCCGAGTGTCAGGGCAGGAGCCCTCCTCATCTCTTGCTGTCCACCATCTGTGGCAGGCAGTGGCTCGCTGATGCACTCAAGGAGAACGACCCTTCCAGCGTGCTTCTCTTCCTTGTGGGCTCCAAGAAGGACCTGAGTGTGAGTGTGCCAGTGGGGGAACTTCCCAACTTGGTGAGGGAACCCTCCCCGTCTGACTCTGACTTCCCTTCAGACTCCTGCTCAGTATGTGCTGATGGAGAGAGACGCACTCACGGTGGCCCGAGAGATGAAGGCCGAGTACTGGGCAGTGTCATCGCTCACGGGTGAGTGAGAGGCGTTAGGTCTGCTGCGTGGCTTCCCTGTTTCCCTCGCCTCTCACTCCTACACTCCGGCTGTGCCCAGGGACCCCAGGCTGGAAATGCCCCTGAGCACCCATCCGTTCTTTGTGTCAGGTGAAAATGTCCGGGAATTCTTTTTCCGAGTGGCGGCACTGACCTTTGAGGCCAACGTGCTGGCTGAGCTGGAGAAATCAGGGGCCCGGCGCATTGGGGATGTTGTCCGTGAGTTCCCACCTGGGTGAGGGCGGCAGAAAGCTTGGGGAACCTCCAATCCCTGCTTCACTTATTTCTCACTCTTCTTCAGGCATCAACAGTGATGATAATAACCTCTACCTAACTGCCAGCAAGAAAAAGCCCACATGTTGCTTGTGAGGGACTGCCCAGCCCTGGGGCACTGTACCACCTTGACTCGCCCAGAGTTCTATCCCTGGACATCTGCACTGACTGTTATTCTGAACCAAAGAGGTGCCCGTTGGTGGAAGTACCCCCAGAGGGGTAGTTGGGACCATGCTAGTTACTTCCTGCCCCTGGGCAGCATACCAAAGACTGGATGCCCACTCGATCCAGCGACTCTCCAGGGTGCCCTTGGTGGGGAGTTGGTCCCTGCCGCTTTTGCTCAACATGCTGGGTCTTTGGGGTATGAGGATGCTTAATAATCCCAGCCTCATACTGTGCCTTATGCATTAAAATCTCTGTTATTAGCAGCCTCGAGGTTGAAGTCCTTATTGGGGATGAGGGCAGGGCTGTCTGGTGATCTTGGGACTGGAGCCTCCTGCTGGGATGCTGGAGGTCTCTGGCCCCTGGACAAGCCCCAGGCAGGCTGGGAGCTCAGGGACCATGTTTGGGGGAGGGGAGGGCTGCACTCTCGCTGGGTGAGATCTGAATTGTTGGCTTTGAGAGCCCTTTCCTTTCATCCTTTCCCCCAAAATGTGTCCTCCTGTTTGGTGCTTATACCCAAATTTCCACCATAGGATAATATTCTTTCCTTCATCCCTCCATTTCTTCCTTCTCTTCTCTTCTTCTTTTGCCTCTTCCTTCTTCCCTTTTATTTATTTTGTTAATCCTCATCCGAGCATATTTCTTCATTGATTTTTAGAGAAAGTGGAAAGGGCGGTGGAGGGAAATAAAGAAACATTAATGTAAGAGAAACTCATCGATTGGTTGCCTTCCCCACACGTTCCCACCAGAGCTGGGGATGGAGCCTGCAACTGAGGTACATGCCCTTGATTGGAATTGAACCCAGGACCCCTCAATCTGAGGCCAGTGTGCTGGCTGAGCTCTAACCACTGAACAAGACCAGCTAGGGCCTCGCCTTCCCCTTATTAATTAATTTTTTAATATTTCTTTATTGATTTCAGAGAGGAAGGGAGAGGGAGAGAAAGAAGCATCAATGACGAGAGAGAATCATTGATGGGCTGCATCCTGCATGCCTCCGAAACCTGGGCATGTATCTTTGGTCAGAATCGAACCTGGGACCCTAAAGTTCATAGACTGACGCTCTATCCACTGAGCAAAACCAGCTAGGGCCTGCCTTCCCTTTAAAAAATACTTCTCTGCTGAAACCGGTTTGGCTCAGTGGATAGAGCATCGGCCTGGGGACTGAGGGGTCCCAGGTTTGATTCTGGTGAAGGGCATGTACATTGGTTGCGGGTACATCCCCAGTGAGGGGCGTGTAGAAGGCGGCTGATCGATGTCTCTCATCATTTCTGGCTTTCTATCCCTTTCTCTTCCTCTCTGAAAAATCAATAAAATATATATATTTTTAAAAAAACTTCTTTGAGGGGAACACAATGAGAAGTGATTGCGTTTTTGATAATTTTTGGATTGACCATAAGGTCCAGGCAGGTAAGAGCTGGGCTATTATTCAGAAAACATGTTACCTAGAACCTAATTATATTAGGGGTATAAACATAAACTTATGAGTGGCACCTTTTTACATCTTATGACTAAAGAACTAAAAGGAATAAGAAATAAGATGTGTCTTTTTCCCTTTTCAAAACAAGAGAGACATATTCTATGGAGGACCTGCACTTGAATCCTCACTTGCCTCCTCCTGTGTCCTCCTAGGACACTCAGACAGAGCCCTTATCCTCGGTGCCTCAGTTTCTTCATCTAGAAAGTGAGGCTGATGATATCGATGAGGTTTCATAGATGAAATAAGATAAGGCACTACCAAAATACGTACATAGAAAGATCTCAAAAACCTCAACTATTATAACTTTACAGGAGTGACCAAGAATCCGGCTCGTTGTTGACATCTGACTCAGAGCTATGCATTAGTTGGAAGCATCTCAGACATCTGGACCAACCGTGGAGGGACACGCATGGCCTGGTGCCATCCTGGGAAACCATAGAGGATCACGATTAGAATACCCAGCCAGCAAGTGCTCTGTTCACGCTGTGCCTGCTTTCATTCTGTTCTGGGAGGGTGACTTTTTCTGCACACTCCCCTTTTGCTCTGGTTTCCCCATCCCCTGCTGTCCCTAGAGCTGGAGGTTCTGGGCGGTGGTCCTACCCAGTCCTGTTGCTAGGTCTGGAGGAAAGTGAAGGTTGGCCTCATGAAGAGCAGCAACAGGAGGGGCCCTTGGTGTCTCTGGAAAAAACAAAGGTTAAATACCATCCATTCCTTTCCATCCTTTGAGACTTTGGAGCCTGATACCAAGAAAAATTGAGGGGCGTGGTGTGTGGAATGCTGGTTATGGGGCTCTCACATTCTTTCACACTCTCCTGGAATTTTTTGTTTCTGTGTGTGTGTGTGTGTGTGTGTGTGTGTGTGTGTGTGAAGTCTACACCACAATACTGTTGTGGAGTGTTTGTGCTGAGTAAAATGTGGGGAGCAGCAGCTATGATTCTGTATTCTGGGTAGCCTCTGGGAGGGGTGTGTGCATATTGTACTGGTCTGTGTGTGGTGAGTAGATTTTGTTATGTGTGCTGTATGTGTGATACAAGCATTCGAAATGTGCATGCTATCCTTAAGGCTGTGAGGGATGTATGGTGGAGGCATGTGTGTCCTGAGTTACTATGGATACAGTGGATCCTGCTCCCAGCACTGGGTAAGCCTATGGAGACACTTAAGGTTGTGTGACTGAAGATAAAGCACTAACATATAGGAAGAGCTTATACATAGGAAGAATTCAAAACCCTTAACTATTCTGATAAGTTTTTTGGGAAATTGACCAAGACCCTGCCTTTTGTTAAGACCTTTATTGGACAGTGTTTCTCTGCGTCTGGGTACCGCATGGGGGCTGGAAGGGAATACTGGTAAGAAGCTCTGGCGGTGGGCGCCACCTTGGGGCTGGGATCGGGCATCCTGTCGTCACCCGAGGACTCCGCTGGCGGAGAGAGAGGAGTGATCCCGGCCTTCCGCCAGGCCGGAGGAACCTCGGGACGGCGGGGAGAGTGGGGTGGAGGTTGGAAGCGGTCCCCGCCCCCAGGCCGCCGGGAGAGGGTCACGTGTCGATTGGGGGCGGGGCTAAGAACCGCGGCGCGGTTCGAAAGGGATTGGGAGGGGCCGGGAGCTGTGCGAAGTGTGAAGTCGAGAGAATGGATGGGGCGGGGCTGGGGGCGGGGCTAAAGTCTGGGCGGGAGGCAGGAAAGAGTTAAGAGCTGGGGGTAGGTCTGGAGAGGAACTGGGATGGGCCAGAGCGGCCTAGCTAAGGTTTGGGCCTGAGATTAAAGGTGAGGTGCTAAGGTTAAAGTGGGCCATAGCGGGGAGAGCCTGGAAGGCGCTGGGGTGCCCCGGGTGAAGAGCGTGGCTGAAGCTGAGACGGGCTGAGAAGACATCTCAGCTTAGAACGGGCCTGGGGAAGGTGGGTGGAGGGGTGGAACCAGCATGAGGCAGAGCTGAAGGGGCGAAGCTGAGACTGGGGTTTGCGGCTGGCTCGGCCAAGCTGAGGTTCAGGTTTGGACTTCCGCGGGGCAGAGTCTTGTAGAGAGGAAGAACTGGGCCGAGAGCGATGTGGTTGAGGACGACAATGACCATTGAAAGGTGGACTAAGAAAAAGACTGAGGACAATGCCAACATCTGGGATGATAGCAGCAGTGGTAAGGCGAGGGCGGGGCAGGAGATTAGGGGAGGGCTTCGACCCGCGGCCGTGGCACGGGGGCCTGAGGACCTAGTGAGCCTGACAAAGGAGGCGGGGCCAAGGGCAGGCTGGGGCGTGGTTAGAGCCTGGGGGCGGGCTCGCGGCCAGCCGCGGACCAATGATGGAGGACTGGCGTCCCGAGGGCCAGGGAATGATGGGGTCTGGCTGGAGCGGGAGCTGTAACTCTTGTTAGTAGGACCAGGAGCCTTCGCTGTGCAGCAGCTCAGGGCCCGGGCAGTAGCCCAAGTAGTGCGGGGCCTGGCTGGAGCCCATGGCCCAGCGTCCACCCTGTCGCTGGGGCTTGGGCGGACGGTTCTATTGACTCTGAGGGCAAGGAATCTGGTGGCTCCGAGCGTGACATCACAATCGCCTACAGACGAGGGCGGGGCCGGGGTGGCATTTCCTAGGAGACGCGTGCACACTGTGCATGCGTTGCTCCCTCCTCTTCCCTCCTTCCCTTTCTTGTTAGTATTTCCCCCCCTTTCTTTCTCCCTCTCGCCTTCCCTCCCTACCTCCCTCATTCATCTGCTCCAGTGTCGAACCTGGAATCCCACCCCCTGTACTGCCAGGGCGGGGGGAGCTCCTCGCCCGCAGGACTGGGAGGATTTTGTACAAATGAGCATCACCTGTGAGTTTTGAGAGGATTCTGTACAAATGAACATCACCTGTGAGTTTTGAGTTAGGTCCCTACGCCCTGATTAATGTCCTATAGAGAAGGAAGGCCACACAGCTCCCTCCTTCTTTTTAAGTCATTATCCTCCTCATTCGTTATGAAGTCCCCCACTCCCCACCCCATGTCTAACCGTCTAACCTCAATCACTTCTGCTGCAGGAGCTCTGGACTGCTGCTTCAGTGGGAGCCCGCTCGTTCTGCCTGTGAAACTAGAGAGCAGATTGCCTTCCTTAGATTTGAGGAGAGTTACTAAGTCCCACCCCTTGGCAAACACTTGGCGATTGTCAGGGCTTAGAGGAAGTTAGTGGAACCTGCATATAGACCTTTTTTTTTAAAAAAAAAAAACCCACAAAAAATACAGTAGTAATTAAGAAATTTTTTTTAAACATATTTTATTGATTTTTTTACAGAGAAGAAGGGATAGAGATAGAAAGTCAGAAACATCGATGAGAGAGAGACATCGATCAGCCGCCTCCTGCACGCCCCACAGTGGAGATGTGCCCGCAAGCAAGGTACATGCCCCCAACCGGAATCGAACCTGGGACCTTTCAGTCCGCAAGCCGACGCTCTATCCACTGAGCCAAACTGGTCTCGGCAAGAAATTTTTAAATTGATTTCAGAAGAAGGGAGAGGGAGACAGAAACATTAATGATGAGAATCATTGAATAGCTGCCTCCTGCACACCCCCTACTGGGGATCAAGTCCTTAACCAGCATGTGCTCTGAAGGGGAATGACCTTTTGGTTCATAGGTTCATGCTCACCCACTGAGCCACACTGACTAGGCTCATGTATTTTTTTCAATCAACCAATATTTACTGAGTACTTTCTTTTTATTGATTTTTTTACAGAGAAGGGAGAGGGGTAGAGAGTTAGAAACATTGATCAACTGCCTCCTGCACACCTCCTGCTGGGGATGTGCCTGAAACCAAGGTACATGGCCTTGACCAGAATGGAATCTAGTACCCTTCAGTCCGTAGGCCGACCCTCTATCCACTGAGCCAAACCGGTTAGGGCTTTCTTTAAGTCCTCACACAAGGGTATGTTTATTGATTTTATTTTAGAGAAAGAGGGAGAGAGCAAGAGAAATATCTATAGGAGAAACATTGATTTATTGTTCCACTTATTTATGCATTCATTGGTTGACTCTTGTATGTGCCCTGACCAGGGATTGAACCTGAAATTTTGGTATATCAGGACAATGCTCTAATCAACTGAGCTACCCAGCTAGGGCTTACTGAGTACTTTCTATGTCCCAGGATCAGTAGAAGCAAAAACAGATGAAAACGGGTCATGTGCTCAAGTTGCCATAAATGCATGAGGTACCCTGGCAGGGTAAAGGGGCACAAGACATGTGTGACCAATTCTACTTTGATAGCATTGTTCTTTCCAAGATGAGCAGGTATTTCTGAGTAGTGGGAGGCAGGAGAGAAAGAATGGAGAAGGGAATGGATGAGTGGGAGGAGCTGATAACTGAGAAAGGAACCAGAGCTCTGGTCCTGCGGTGGGGACAAGATAAGGACATCATCTTGAAGGCAGTAGAAGGCTATTAAAGAAGAGGAACATGGTAGACCAGTTGGCATCTAGAAAGCTCACTTTGTATTGTGAGGACTGCATGAGGGTAGTGAGACGAGGTGGGGAGGACAGGCAGGAGGCTACTGCAGTTGGTTTGGTGAGAGATAATGAGGGTGTGAACCAAGACAGAAGTAGATGTGGGAGCAGATAGGCATGACAAGGCTTGGTCATCAAGTTGGTATAGAAGTGAGGGAAAGGGTGATTCTTAGATTTCTAGCTGTGGCGTCTATTGCTCTCTGAAATGGAAGATACAAGGGGAGGGAGTGGTTCATGGAGTGTAGGAAGAAGATGGTAGGTTCATGTGGGACATGTTCGTCTAAGATGTTTGGGAACATCCAAGAAGATATTGGCCACCTGCTCAGCAAAGCAGTCTAGATTGGAGACCCATCCAGAATTATGTCATTTTATTGGTGGATGCTGAAAACATGGAGGTGGATGACATTATCCAAGATAAGTACTCTGAGAAGTAGAGTAAAACAGAAACCTGGTGATCATCAATTTAAGGGGTACAACAAAGGAGTTAGGAAATAACTAAAGAGCTTGTCAGAGAGAAAAAAGAGAGGAATGAGAGATGTCTGCATGGAAGCTGAAGGAATAGAGCATACAGAAGAAAGAGATTCATTGTTTAACAGGGTCAAGTGAGATAAGATGAAAAGAAGGCCACTGGTTGTGGCTATTGGGAAATTGTTGGTAGCCTTTGCCCCTGATAGAGGGGCCCGGTGGCTACTATGTGTAGGTGGTTGGAATAGAGACAGAGATGAAGATTCTGAACTCACTGAAGGTAGGATCTGTGCCTCCTCTGGTGTCTAGTGAAGCTATCCAATATGTCTGTTAAATGAGTGGATAAACTTGGATTGAAAAGGAAGAGGAGTTATGTTAGAGGGAGAAATAGGGTTCATAGAGTGCTTTGTTTAAAGTTGTTCATAGCCTATAGGGAAAAAATAAACCATTAAATGAGAAGATCGCCCTAACCATTTTTGGCTCAATGGATAGAGCGTGGGCCTGCAGACTGAAGGGTCCCAGGTTTGATTCCGGTCAAGACATGTACCTTGGTTGAGGGTATATCCCCAGTAGGAGGTGTGCAGGAGGCAGCTGGTCAATGGTTCTCTCTCACTGATGTTTCTAACTCTATATCCTTCTCTCTTTCTCTCTGTAAAGAAATCTGTGGGAGCCCCTTTCCACGTCCCGAGTGGTTCAGGGTCCTGTTCAGGGTTCAGGTTCTGGAGGAGGCCACATGCAAATGAAAAGAGACTAGAAAAGCATTAATTTGGAGATATTGGGGAGCCAGGTGGGAACCTTCCTCTAGTGCAGCGGTTCTCAACCTGTGGGTCGCGACCCCTCTTGGGGGTCCATCGACCCCATCACAGGGGTCGCCTAAGACCATCAGAAAACACAGATATTTACATTACGATTCACAACAGTAGCAAAATTACTGTTAGGAAGTAGCAAAGAAAATAACTTTATGGTTGGGAGTCACCACAACATGAGGAACTGTATTAAAGGGTCCCAGCATTAGGAAGGTTGAGAACCACTGCTCTAGTGGAAAGGACTACCCCTTGCTCTGGCCTTTTTCTCCCTTTTATTAAGACTTTGGGACACACCTATAGCCTTAGGCAGGAAATGACAAGAACAGAAATTAACATGAAACAAACAGGTAGAGGCTGCTTCAGCTAACAATGTTTCAAATAAACAGTGAGTGATTAGCTCTGATCTTTCAGAGCAATTAAGGTTGACCAGCCTTCTGGTCTCCTGTCCACAGAAATCAATAAAATATATTTTAAAAAATATGAGAAGATCAAAATTCTGGCTGGGACCTAGAGTTCAGGTGCTTTGGGCAGGAGGAAGGGATGCCTCCCCAGGCTGGAGGAGAGTTGATGAGGGTGGGAGCAGCCACAGATAAGACTGGTGAAATGATCTGCTGGAAGGAACAGCAGCAGGAAAGGAGTTTCTAGGAAGTGCTGTGGAAAGCAAAAGGAGCTGACCAGGGAACTGTAAAAAGATGACCAAGTGCCACTGAAGGCTCAGTTTAAGTCCCCAAGTAATCAGCTTCCTTTTTAAAAACAGTATGTTTTTTTATTTTATTAATATCAGAGAGGAAGGGAGAGGGAGAGTAAGAAACATCAACGATGAGAGAGAATTATTGGTTAACTGTCTCCTGCACGCCCCCACCCTGGGGATCAAACCCACAACCTGGACATATGCCCTGACCAGAAATAGAACCGTGACCTACTGGTTCATAGGTTGATGCTCAACCACTGAGCCGAGCTGACTGGGCTCAGCTTCCTTTCTTAAGAACTCAGCTCCTGATGCCCCAAAGGATTAACTAATTGTGGGAAGTAGGAAAGCACAGACTTTGCCCAGTAGTTGCTGATGCAGCTGCTGTCCCAGTTGAAGTTCTGCTGGCAGACAACCTCTGACCCAGCTCCACACACCCTATGACAATTTCTGGAACTGCCTGTCCTCCCTTGTCTAGATTGGCTCAATCCTATTCTTTCTCCAGATTCAGCTCCTGTTAAGCTTCTTTCAAGAATCCTTTCCTAATCTCACCCTACATCATGCAGGTCAAACTTACAGCCCACGGGCCATATGAGTTTGACATGCTTGCCCTACACCTCACTGTTTCTAGGTGCCCTTGTTCTCTGCTTCCACAGGCCTCCCTCTCACCATTTCTCTCACTATCAGTGTCAGCATCACACCACAGTCATGAGCTGTTCACATATCACCCCTGCGTCTCTTCTCAAACCCTCTCCCAGCCCCTTGAAAGCAGGGACTGTTTTTGTAAATCTGCATCTTGGATGCAGCTGGTGCCTGACACCTGTGGCATCTCAGAAAATGTTTAATGATGAATGGCATGGGGAGGGGATGCTGCCTGTGGCCACTCTGTTCTCTCTCAGATGTAAACAGATTACCCAGCTGGGAAAGAGGACGTCTGCTGGCTGGTGTGGCGTCCAGCACTGATGCATCTATCTTCTCCTCTGAAGGTGGGTCTAGGGGAATCTCTGGCTCCAGAAGCCCCACCACCCCTACCTTGGGAAAGCCGACACCTAGTGGTAGGCAGAAGGGAGGGAAGTGTTTGGTCTTGAAGGGATTACCCAGCAGCCCCACCCCCACCCCATTCCCTACTCAAGCCAGAGAGGGCCCCTTTCTGGAGACTACAATTACCCCTTTGTATAACACTTTATGGTGCACAAATATCTTTGACATTTGAACTGAGTCCTCCCAACAACCTTGTATAATAAGTTACCACCATTCCCATTTTAAAAATTGATTTTTAGAGTAGGGGGGAGAAACATTGATATATTGTTCTATTTATCTATACATTCATTGGTTGCTGATGGGATTGAACCTGAAACCTTGTGCAAATCTTGGTATATCAGGACGATGCTCTAACCAACTGAGCTACCTGGCCAGGGTGCCATCATCCCCATTTTGTGGGCAGAAAAATGAAGGTTCGGAAAAGTAAAATGATTGGTCCTTAGTAAGCCATCTTGTGACAGAGTCAACACTTGGACTCAGGTCTATTTGACTTCAAGGACACTTGCCACTCTGATGACCTTTGCCCCAAATCAGCAGTGCTGAAGAAAGCTGAGGGTGTGGTGGTATTCCCAAGTCCTGTCTCACATACTTATGAAGAAAGGACAAGAGGAGAGGAAGGAGACAGGGAGGCCACCAAATGGGTCAAGGGTATTTGGGGACCTGGGACCCTCGCAGCCTGGTAGAGGGAAGGGAGGAATGTGGGGCAAGGCTCAGGCCATGTTGCTGTCTACTTACCTCTCAAGGATTTAAGACACTTGGACTAACCCCCCGCCCCCCCCCCCCGGGGTTTTATGAGATCTTGCCTCAGTTCCATACCTTGTAGGGGCTGGGTAAAGGTGCAATCCTCCTGGCCTGGCCTGTTTGGCGGGGAGTAACCAGCCATGGCATCTCATCCCAGACTGCTATGGCAGTCATTGGTATTCATCCACTTCTCTCCCAAGGTGGGTGGAGTCAGTCCAGGGAAGAACTGCAGGAAGGTGCCTTGTCCTCTTTGCCTTGACGTGTCCTGGGCACATGGAGGCATTCACGGGCTTACATTTTGGAGGGTGACTGGAGGGGAGACCCATTGGTAGACTGGAGTTCTGTGTGGCAGGGTCAGAGGTGAGACAGTGTGGGTAGCGGCTGGGAGATTCCAGTGTGTGTTCGTTGAGTGAAAGAGGTGGCAACCTTTCTCCAGGGCTTTCCCTTAATCCCAGTTCTCACCCCAGCAGCATCTCCCCTGTTCCCTGGCAAAGTGGACATGGTATCTGTGCTGCCTACAAGGGGTAGAAGGACTCAGGTTGGGGGTGGATTGTTCAAGTCTGTGGCTCCAAGGACTGGGGAGAGAGAATGAAAGGGAAGTGGGAATTTGATGATTAAAGAGCAAGGAAAGAATCCAGAGTGAGCAAGGGAAAGGGGAGAGATGTGAGAAGAATGCCTGGAGATAGAAAGGACCTGGAAGAGAGAGGAGGAAAAAGGGAAGGACCAGAGCCAGGAGAAGCAAAGGGGCATGGCAGTGGTAGAATAGCTTTAGCTCCCATCCAGGCTTGAGCCACCATCCTTGGGACTGGAATGGTGTGAGAGGCTGCGAGGGGCTGGATGAAGGCCTCCTGGGCTTGTGCAGGGCAGGCATAGGAACTGAGGATACTGTGTTGCTGGCTCTAATCACTGGGGACTTGGAAGTGGCACTTGTGGAGAGAGGTAGCTGACAGCTTCCCCAGCAGCTGGATGAAAGGTAAGCAGGAGCCAGTGGAGGGCTCCAGGGAGGTAGGCTCCCAAGGAAAGCAGAAGGGAAGAGGCAGGTGTCACAGGGCAGCAAGGGGGATTTGATGAGGGAGGACCTTGGTGAGACATCTTCCTGGGAGTGTGCAGGGGGCAGACAGATTCATGCAGTGGATTGGGGAAAGCCTAGTGCTGAGACCTGGTTACTATGGGGCTGGATTGCTTCCATGGAGTGGAAACAGCTGCTTGTGGTGTGTAGGGGGGTTGTGGCAGGTGAAGCTAGTGAAGCATGTAGACTGAGCTATAGGAGGAGAGACCCACAGATGTGCTGCTACTGCCACCCCTATATGACTCAGACTCCGACCCCTTAGGCCTGTGGTCAGCAAACAGCAGCTTGTGAGCTACATGCGGCTCTTTGGCCCCTTGAGTGTGGCTCTTCCACAAAATACCATGGTCTGGGCGAGTCTATTTTGAAGAAGTGGTGTTAGAAGAAGTTTAAAAAATTTGGCTCTCAAAAGAAATTTCAATCATTGTTCTGTTGATATTTGGCTCTGGTGACTAACGAGTTTGCCGACCATTGCCTTAGGCGAATTCAAGGACACTGACAGGTGCTGCTGGAATCATAAGCAGTGTACTGGGCATGTCATCCACCCCTTCACCTCTGATTGTGGTCACTACAACCTGCACCTGCACTCGCTCAGCCACTGTGACTGTGACTCTAGGTAAGAACCCTCCTCCTTGGGAGATCCACAGCCCAGGAGACAACAGGAAAGAGCCAGGTCCAAACTTTCACTGCAGTCCGGTCCCCTCCTTTAGCTTTGACCAGGCACTGCCAGCCCAACCCCGGTTTTGTAAACCTGGCTCTGCTCCAAAAGCAATGGGGAGGTCTTTTGGCAGCCTGAGCTGAGCTGCAGTTACTACTTGGAAAGCCTACTGTGCTTCAGGCTTCTGGCTCTGGGCCCCTGGGGAGTCCTGGAGGTGTGGGAGCCAGGCTGAGTTCCATGTGGCAGGGTGAAGGACTGCTCAGAGAAGACAAATAGCAGCAGCTCCCAAGATGTAGGCCCAACCTGTTCCCGAGACGTGGGCCCAACCTGTTTCGACATCATCCAGACCCCTTGCTTTGAGCTCATCCCCGAGGAAGAGTATGTGGAGCGGTTCTGGTATGGCTGGTGAGTGCTGGCAAGCTGATGGGAAAACTGGGGCACTGGCCCTCACTCTCTGCTAACCTCTTTTCTTGTCCTCCCTCCCAGGTGCAAAAGCTACAGGCCTGTCTCTGTGGCAGTGATCCACCATCCCCTCCACCACGAATTTAGAGATGACCTAAATGAAGAAGAGGAAGAGGAGGAAGAAAGCAGGCCTCCCATCCCGCACCAGGTGGGGCCTACCGCCACCACACCCACTGACAAAGGCATAGGAATGGGCACGATCACTGGCACACCAGACTCGGCGGCTCCCATTACCATCTGGCGCTCTGAGAGTCCCACAGGGAAGTCCCAGGGCAGCAAGGTTATCAAGAAGGTCAAGAAGAAAAAGGAAAAAGAGAAAGACGAGGAGGAGACAGATGAGAAGACAAAGCTGAAGAAAAAAGTCAAGAAGGGCAAGTTGATTAAAAAGAAAAGTCCAGTTAAATCGGAATCTTCACCTCCAGACTTGAGCAGATCAATAAGCCCAAGGGAGCTGGTCAGGCTGTCAGAATCCAGCCCAGAGAGCCGGGAAGACCTGGAGAGTGAGGACAGTTACAATGACCCCAGGCAGGAAGAGCCCTCCAGCGAGGATATTGTGGAGTCATCACCCAGAAAGAGAGAGAAGAACACGGTCCAGGCCAAGAAACTTGGGGCAAAATCCTCTCCAATCAAGAAGGTCAACAAGAGGAAATCTCCCCCAGTATCAAGCCCCAACCTCAGTTGAGGCCAGGGCCACCAGGGTGAAGAATAAATGCCATCAAGCCTGTCCCAGACCCCCTGCTGCTGTTCTCTCTCCCTCTAACTTGGCTACTTCTTGGGGGAGGGGATGGGCTCTGGGCATAGCTGGAGCAAAGGGGCTAGGGGTATACAGGGGTTTCTATAGGGCATTCCGTCTTCCAAGAGGAAGTCCATGGGAAGGTAGGTGGAAGGGTAGGGAGGGGCACTGTTACAGCCTGTTTCTCTAACATCCTAGGCCCAGGGTAGAAGAGCACATCTTGGTGAGGAGGGAAGGAGGCTTCCCATCTACTGGGAGGCTGGTCAGTGTTAAATCCACTCTGGGACAGGCGGGATTATCTGTAACGATACCCCTAATAAACTGAACCTTTTAACCTCTGCCACTGTGCCTACCCTTCCCCTCTTTTAAGTGTCCCTGGAGAAGGTGCAGGTAGCACCAAAGGGAACATGATCTTACCAGCTCTGTGGACATGCTCCTTAAGGCCCTCTAGACCTTTTGTGCTAAAGGGAACCGAACTGAGTTCCCTACTAAAGGCCAACCCCTCCCCTTTTCCCCCCAACTCTTGTCAAAAGCCAGAGATCTTAAATTAAGAAAAAGCCAGGAAGGTCCCCGTCTAGTGTGGCTCAATTGGTTGAGTGTCATTCCATGCATTGGGAGATCACCAGTTTGATTCCCGTCAGGGCACGTGCCAGGGTTGCAGGCTTATCCCCAGTGGGGGAGTGCAGGAGATAACTGACTGATGTTTCTCCCTCCCTCTCAAAAAAAAGAAAAAAGGCAAGGAAGGGAGCTCACTAAGTTTGGCCAACAGTGGCTTTTTTTGACTTCTCTGGTTAGCCTCAAGCAGAGGAAAAGAGGGAAAGCCTCACTTTCCCAGCCCCGACTCACAGAACTATGAGACAAAACCTTTGGGGAGAAACACAGGGAGATCAGAGTCCAGAATAAAAGAGGCTGTGGGACTGGGGAAAGGACCAAGGCCTGGGAACTGGCCTGCAACAGCCCAGCTCCCTTTTCCAGGGCCAGTGTTTGTGTATTGCAGGCAAGTGTGGGCCCATCCTGGGTCAGACACACTTAACTGGTGTAGAAGTACTGCAGGACATTCAGGCCCAGCTGGCAAAAAGGAAGAGATGTGCAGGGGCTCAGGGTGAGAAACCCAGGTTTACTTGTGGCCTTTCTCAACTGTGCCAAAGAAGTCCACAGGTGCTCCATGACTTATGATGGGTTTACATCCTGATAGACCCACTGTAACCTGGGAATATCGTTAGGTCGAAAATGCACTTCACACACTCAAACACAACTTAGCCCAGTCTACTTTAAATGTGCTCAGAATACTTACATTAGCCTTTAGTTGGGCAAAAGCATTTAGCACAAGCATGTCAAAGTCAAAGGCTAGCACAGGCCACATAAAAGGCATGTGGCCCATGGGCCATGAGTTTGACATGCTTGATCTAGCACAATGAACAACACTGTTCATCAGTAGTTTACCCTGGTGATTGCTCACTGCTGCTGCCCAGAATCATGCAGCATCAGGAGAGTATCCTGCTGCATATCACTGGCCCGGGAAAAGAGCAAAATTCAAAATTTGAAGTATAGTTTCTACTGCATGTGTATAGCTTTTGCACCACTGTAAAGTAAAAAAAACAAGTTGAATCCTTATTAAGTTGGGGACCATCTGTAACAGGCACAGTGGCTGGCAGTGGCTGTGTATGAGTAGAAATAATAGCAGTATATGAGTAGAAATAATAGCAGCTAACATTTACTGAGGCCTTATGAGGTTCCAGGCATTGAGCCAAGCACTTCACACATTCTATTTGTCCTCACAGATGCTCTGATGAGGTAGGTATCACCATCTCCTTTACAGACAAGTTGGCTTAAAGATAACAGGAGTGCACTCAAGGTCATAGGACTGGGAAGTGGAACAGGAATGTGATATCAGGCAATCTGGTGCAGAAGCCACCTGCTTCTGAGTAACTTGCCTTTCTGATGGCCTGGAAGAGGGAGTCGGAAGCCTTCAGAGCTCCAAACGCTGCTTTGAAAGCCACCCCTCAAGAACCAGAGAGGGAGAGAGAGGCTTTGTCAAGTGCTCTGTAGAAACACTGTTTATTCAAATGACAGGCAGGAAGCAGTGGTGGTAGCAGGTGGGTGAGGGTAGCCAGGAGGGTTCTGGGCAGGTTAGCACTGCAACCTTATGTCCCCTACAATCCTGCTTCGATAGCCACCACCAAGTAGTTGGCATTAAGGTCAGAAATACTTCCCATCCTCTTCCTCCTGTCCCAAACTGAATAAATAGCATCTGTCTCCCCATAAGAGCTGGGGGAGACTCATGTGCTGAGCTTGCTGCCCGGTCACAGCCCAGAGTCAGGTATGGGCAGAAGCTCAAAATGGCTTGTAGGGAAGTAGAATACAAAACTGTTCCACTCTTATTTTCATCTTCCTCCTCTTCCTCCCTGCCACACTCCCTTCCCAGCCTGGTCCCAGGAAAGGTGGTCGGTGAGGGCCTGGAATGGGAGAATTGTCGCCTAGCGTACATTGAGCTCAAGTTCAAAAGGCCATCCAGCCTGTCACCCACTCAGGCTGATCACCAAAGAGAACGTCAATTCACGCCACTTTATGGACAGAAAAGGAGGGGCAGGGAATGAGGCAGGCATTTCCCAGCCTCAGAGGTAATCAGAGTCCTGGGAGCAGTCCCCCTACCGATCCATCTCGTCCAAGAGCGGGGTGGCATCGCCAGCAATAGACATGGGGGTACTTTCAATCATAGGGCTGGGGGATGGCCGAGGTGTCAGCCGCTGCTTCTGTTTCCGCCGCTCAGCCTCCTTCTCCTGAAGCCACTGCTCCGCCATCTTACCCCAGTCGATGGCTGCGTGGCTGTTGGACCTGGAAGAGAGAAGAAGGGGCCTTTCAGATTGGAACACTAGAAGGCTCAACAATCACTGGTGAACACCATCCTTGCAGAAGTGGACTTCATACCTATGGTCAGTAGCTGTGGCCAACTGCCACACTGCTCTCTTCTGTCATCTCCCAGAATGTGTCCTCATGGGAACATCACCTGGGTCACGGCTCTCAGAAGATCAGAGCACCTGCCTATGCTAAGCCCCTTGGCCTCTTGACAGCATCTGCCCTTACTAACCTGCTCCATGCACCACCCATATACTTACTTTGGCTGTTGCTGCCGTTGCCGAGAGCTGGAGGAGGGCTGGGGCTGGGCCTGGGCAGACTGTGGGGTGGTGCTGGCCTGTAGCTGGTGGTACTGTGGTGTGGTGATGGGCTGGCTCGGGGTTGTGTAGGAGTAGCTAGGGGTCATTAGTGGTGTGGCCACTGGCTGCTGGGCTGGCGTTGGGAACACCTGGAGAAGAGAGAACAGTTAAATGGGGATGGGTTTGGGGCATACTTAAGATTCCCATGAATTTCTGCAAAGCTTTCCTGTTGACCCTCTCCTGAGCAGATAGGGAGGCCAATGGAATGGGACCAGACACAACGAAAGGGCTTCCTAGTTTTGACTAGTTGAGGATTCTAGTGGCTTGAGGGTTCCAAAGATCCCAAGGACTCTGCAGAAAGATCAGACCTTCTCTTATTCCCTTTCCCCTCAAATGGGCCTGAGGAAAAGGATGATCTGTTGTAGATAAGGTCCGTCTGTGCATAAAGGTGGGCACTGCCAGTAGCCAGTCTATAACACAGGTTAGTAAAGGATGACTGTTTCATTTTCCCCTACCCTCCACAAAAAGCTTCCCCTCCAAGCCACGTACGTGGTAAGCGCTACTGCCCCCTCCACTGCCACCATAGCCATACTGGCTAGAGGCCCACTGGGCTGGGGTGGCATTAGGGTTCTGTCCTTGGCCTGTCACAGCAGCAATGGCACTGAACATCTGTGAGGTCATGTTCTGGGGCAAGGCATTCACAGCCCGTGTCAGATCTGTAAGCACAAGGAGGTAGAAGAGGGCACATTAGAGGTGAAAGTCTTAGCTTTATCCCTCTGAGGCAGTCCTAGGCGGGAGCTCCTTACCGGCAAGGTTGAGGTTCGCTGGGGTAGCATTGATAGAAGCAGGTGTCCGGGTCCTGCTGCTGCTACTGGGAGTGATTCCTACAGGAAATAGGCAGAGTCAGTTATGTTTCTGGTTTCATAATTCAGGGAACTGAAGGAGGTACTGAGAAAAATTAAGTTACAGAGGCAAAGTGGATGGAAGAACTTCCTGATGCTAAGAGGTTGGAGTAGAAAGAGCTGCAGGTACAGCCTGTACCTCACTCCCTTTCACAGAAAGCTAGTTATTGATACCCTGATTTAGAGCCAAAGTATCCTTCCAGTCACGCCCTGGAGTCAGAGAGCACAACTCACCCGGTACAGGATCTTGGTAATGATCCTTAAACCATCTGAAAAGTCCATTCACAGTTGGGAAGATTTGGCCCCGGTACCGGAATCCTTCTGGAGTCACCGTTACATACTCTATCCTGGGATTTTGGAAGGAAATATGCATCAGATACCACGTGGGGCCAACTGTGAGAAAGCGGCCAGAACAGATCTCCATCATGTGCAGTAGTCACACTGGACGCTAGGGGAAAGAAGAGATGAAAGAGCCGGTCCCTGACCCTGACTTTGGGGAGGTGAAGTGTGCAGAGCAGAGTACAGTCAAGGCCAGGAGTCAGTAGTCCCTGGTGTGCTATATACAGGCTGCCAGAGGAAGACTTCGGGGGCTGGGCCACCATCCTTGGCCACTGTGTGATGGCAGCACCCTGCAGGTCAGGGTGAAACAGAAGCCACAGGCAGTCAGGGTTGGAAAAGGTCTCCCAGGGCAGCAAAATACAACTCCTCATGAACTGGAATCTGGAAGTGCTTCTGGAAGATGGTTAGTCTGTCTTTATTCAACACTGTGGACCAGAGTGTGGATAAGTGGATGGGCTTTGGGTTCATACCCAGTTCTAATTCCAGTTTGTCTCTGCCACTCGTCGTCTAAATGAAGTTACTAAATACAAATCTCAGCTTCATGTATAAAGTGAGTATAACAGTACTTAAACCCATAGGGTGGGAGTGAATAATGAGATAGTGCATGTAAAGCACTTACCACACAACACCTAAAATAGACGTGTGCTCAAAAAAGCACCCTAGCCGGTTTGGCTTAGTGGATAGAGCATCGGCCTACAGACTGAAGGGTCCCAAATTCAATTCCGGTCAAGGGCATGTACCTTGGTTGCAGGCACATGCCCATGAGGGGTTGTGCAGGAGGCAGCTGATCAATGTTTCTCTCTCATCTATGTTTCTAACGCTCTATGCCTTTTCCCTTCCTCTCTGTAAAAAAATCAATAAAATACATTAAAAAAAAAAAAAAGCTGTCAACAGACAATGCTAAGTATGGCCAAGTTCTCATTTATATTAAACTCAAACCTGTTTCCTAAGTTATCTATGCAAGGGTTTCTCTGGCAACAGGACTCTGTGCCCTTTTCCACAAGAAGTTATCATATTGCCTCTGCTCCTGGTTAAAGGTCTGTTTGCTCAACTGTTTCTCATGGGACAGTTTCCAACCCCAAAGATCCTTGGCTGTGAACCTCTGAAAACATGATAAGTCAGAAAAGGCTTCTCAGAAATGAGCACGATATTTCAGTTGTGCCCAAGATGATGCAGAGTCCAGAATCCAGAGTCCAGAGCTTCTTGTCATCTGGCCGCTGAGTCCCTTACTAATATTGCCTGTGCTGTGCATCTCGTGCAGCATAGGGATTAGAGCAGAAATGCATAGGCCTTGGCTAAGGGCCAGAGGGAGGATGAGGGAGCAGAGAAGGCTGGTATGAGCACTAGAGAGTCCCAGATTAAAGAATACCTAGTAAGGCCAGCCTGCTGGTCAGACAAAAAGGAAGCAGAACAGGTCAATGGTAGGGAAAAGAGATGTTCTCCTGACCTCCCCCTTCTGTGTGGGGAGAAGTCAGCACACTATAGAAACAGCAAGTCACTGTGTACAGAAGCCCTGGCTAGGGTGAAGCAGACAGTGGAAAGGAGAGACCAGTGTGCTGGTCCCATCTTTGATAGCCAGGTGGATAGAGCATCTGATGATTTCCATTACTCCTTGGGAGGGGGAGAAGAGGCAAAGGGTTGAAAAAACCATTTTTCTTACTGAATCTTTGCCTTTTGCCTCTAAATCATCATTCTCTTACCCCACCTCCAACCTCCGCCTCTATTCTAAACAGACAAAAGGCAGTTAGGCAGAACCAGAGAGAGTACTACTCCAGGCCTCTATCTCCCCTGCTAGCCTGTCTGTGGACCCCAGCGGCAGCACCTTCTCAGCACCAGTGCTCACCTGGGTTTACCCCGGGGCTGGTATCCCAGTAGGAACTTGCCGGGCAGTTCCTTGCAGGCACAGATGAAATAAGGGATGAAGGTGGGCTTCTCCTTCTTAGTTTTGATGAGCAGCTCCTCTAATTTCTGGGGGTAGAATGAGGGGGAGAGGTTGGGATAACAGCATGCTTGGTAGGCAATGTCTGGCGCATACATGTACACCTCCTTCACCAGCTGAGGGACCCTTACACTGAAGGGAAATCATACTTTCTTAAGTGACTGGGTGATGTTTTTCCTCAAGGGGCCCTGGCCTCACCTTACGGTCCCCACCACTGCAGTCCTGATAATACTTGTGGTTCAGAAGGTCCCGGGCAAAGGATGCCATGGGCTGGACGTAGCGAGCAACAATCTCATCCAAGTCTTCAAATTCCTGTGGAAAGAAGGTGAAGGCCCATGTATCATATCTAAATCTGAGATGCCTGACTCTTCATCAAATATACTCAGAATAAAAGTCCTGGGCGGGGGTGAACTTCCCAGTCCTGCTGTAGCCAGTCCACTGCAAAGCTTCAATTTATCCATCTGTTTGAGCTGTGTTCAAATTTAAAGCTTACAAGGCACAAAATCATTTAAGCTTTGATTCTTCTCCCTTGTGCTTGGGAACAACAGAGAACTTCATGAAATTTCACCCCATTGAAAAAAGGACAGAGAAATTTGATGTGTGCGCACGAGCATGTGCTTGCATGTATTTTATCCTCCTCTTCTACTGGCTCTCTTTAGGTAGTCTATTTAATTTTATTATTATTAGATTTCAGAAAGGAAGGGAGAGAAATAGAAATATCACTGATGAGAGAGAATCACTGATCAGCTGCCTCCTGCATGTCCCACAATGGGGACCGAGCCTGAAATGCTGGCATGTGCCCTGATCGAGAATGGAACAGTGACCACCTGATTCATAGGTTGGGATAACAGCATGTTTGGTAGACAATGTCTGGCGCATACATGTACACCTCCATTGAGCCATGTTGGCCGGGCTTTAGGTAGTCTATTTTAAAATTTGGAAGACAGGGACAAAGGGGCAAATATACAAAATAATTATCAAACGACTCATTTCACAACCAACCTCTTATTTGGTGTTCTGTGTAGCTAAAATACATGCATGTAATGCATACAAGTTACTAGTGTTAGGTGAAGTAGCCAGAAATGGCTTGTTTCTGAAGCAGGCGTGGGGATGGGAAGTGAGTGGGGCTGGCTCTCACCTCACTGTTGATCCACAGGGTGGCTCCCAGGCTGAAGGCATTTTCCTTGCCCTCTTCCCGCACATCCACATGCTGGTAGATGCCGTCACTGACCTTCCAGGTCACTGTCAGGTGATTTTCGCCCTTGCTGCTTGGTCGAATGATGACATCTCCCTGATCCATGGTCTCCATCATCTTTTCTGCTTGTTTGAAATTTATATTATGGAAGGATGGATGTGCGATTACCCGCTTGATATATGCTGAAGAGGGCAGGAAAGAAGTATAAATCAGGTGATGGAACTGGGGACCAACAGTAATGGGACAAACCACGGCTTAATTTCTGGCCCCCTATTAAATTCTAAGACTCTTTCACCCTCTCTGGGCCCGGATTTTCTGATGTAAAGATGTCTTCACCTGGGTTCCTATAGAGTACTGACAGGAGTCATATGCATTAGCAAAGAAAATGTGATCCAAGAAGACCCTGGTTCCCAGCCCTGCCAATGACTCCCTTTGATGCCTCTGGGCTTCAGCATCTCCAAGCTGAGCACTCACTCCCATTGGGAGCTGAGTAAGAAAACTTCCATTAACACGTGCATCCTAAAGAGAGAGGTGCCAAGATCTCGGTGCACAGGCATGATAGTGGGCACTCACTGGTCCGCTGCTGTTTCCGCTTCATGTCCTCCTCCTGCTTGTGGTCTGCTGCTTCAGCATCAAAGTCATAGTAGGTATCCTTGGGCAGTTTCCACTCATTGTTCCTGTCCATGAGGTCTGAAGTGCGGCAGGTCAGGTCTGCGCTAAACTTCTCAATGTCAATCTTCATGATGCGGCAGTGAACAGTCATTCCCACCTAGATCCACAGAACATTTGAGCTGGAAGGGACAAAGATGATCTAGCCCAATGCCCTATTTTACAAATCAAAGTCCAGGCAGAAAGATGAAATCACTTGCCCAAATCCAGCCACCTACTGAATAGCAGATGAGTTCAGGGTTGAGTCTGATCTGCAGACTACTGGCTGTGTCTTGTAGATGCCTCCTACTCTAGGCAGGAAAACCAACTGGAGTCTACTAGGGTCTAGCCTGTTACTGGCATTATTCCTTCTCCCATAAAGTTGCCTAGTTATTGCTCCTAGGAGGTAGTCAAAGTCTGGCTGCCCTTTTTGGAAGGGAAAGAAAATAAGAGCTGGTTTTTATACTTTACCCTTGACTTGATTGAACCCATCTGTCTAAACAGTGGCAAAAGCCAATCACTTTGCACAGCTCTCCTTCTGAAAATCTCCCTAGCTTCATTTATCAGAAACAGAGTCTTTGCCCAGCCTTCCCAAGTCTACAGTTCTCGGGTTTACAACTCTTAGCACTAGAGAATTGGCAGATCCAGGACCAGCCATGTTACAAACTGAGTAATCCTGGAAAAGGCACTATAATTTCTCTGAAAAGAGAAGGTACTATTTCCTTTCCCATCAGGCAGAGAGATTAGAGAGAACATATGTAAAAGTCAAGTGCTAGTGCCTAGTATGTATATACATAATTAATGGCAGGAGAATACTAGAACCGAAAAGAAACTTGGCTTTGTGTTTCCCAGCTTTTAATGCTGGGCCCTGCTTCCTGCCCCTTGGACTAAATCACAGCTTCCCACACAGGAAGAGAGAGCCCTCTCCCAAAGGGCTGGCAACTTGCAGTTTCACAAGGCAGTGAACAAAAGCACTCAAATACTTCTTTCCCTGGCTTCTTTCAGCTAGTTATAAATCCCCCTGAAATTCTCTTCCCTACCAGCAGCCACTGGGAACAGAGCCTAACTTCTGGTGGACAGCCTAATGTTAACGAGAGCCCAATTTAGGCAGCTGAAAACTGATGTGTTAGTCTAGCCATTCATCTACCTTCACTCGTTCCTCTGGCCGCTTTACCACTTTGTCACTGAGGAATTTGGTGGGGATGAAGCCGGTTACACCATTGTCTAGCCGTGTTTTGACACCAATAGCCTGGCCTGGGCATGAGCCGCTGTCGAAGTGGTTCCAGACCTAAAGAGGGCATCAGGAGAGAAGGGTGATCATTAAGATTCTGGAGATGACCCATTCAGAAAAGAGCTGCCAAGGGTGTTATAATTTATTTTACCACTGACACCTGCTATCATGGTCTGAAAACACAATGAGTTAGCCACTTCCTACCAACATAAAATGTGGAATTCCCCAATGTTATTTGACTTATAACTAATGTTTGGCACCACTGGCCATCAGATCAAGGCCCTCCCTCCCATTCTGTTCTACCTGGTGGGCATAAGAAACATCAATGCCAATCTCCTCAGAACTCATTTCAGTGAACCAGTTGCCCCTTGGCTTTCTATACATTCTGGGCAAATCCCAACAGCTTCTTTTATCAGGTAAAGTAGAGAAATGGTCTTTTACAGTCAACCTAACATTTGAAGACCCAGAAAAAGCTTTTAGGATGGCTTTAATGAGTTCTAACCATGAGAAAAGGCAGATGATGTCCAGAAGAATGTGGGAAAAATTAAAAACGTGTTTGAAGAACAAAAAAATGAAAGGGAATCTCTAACTAGCATAGGAACACTGTGCCTACCCTGCAGGTAAGAAATGCATGTCCTCATATTCTAATCTGGTTGAGCCAGATGCCCAGAGAATGAGAAACAAAGATTAAGGGCTGAGCCAGAGTAGAAAAAAGCACATAGATAATTTCTCACTAGCATATGGAGGGATATCATGTTAGACCTGTATATGTTCCAGTCCTCTTCCTTCTCCGTGTAGTCATTTGGTAAAGCATTATCTAAACACTTCCACTTTCATTTTGAGGACACTAAGACCATCAACTCAAGGAAATTTAGTGACCATGGTAACACTACAGCACCTACCTCACTTAGTTCAGGGAAATTGTCCTGCTGACAGAAGGGGCACTGCCATAGCCCTGTCTCATCATTTCGGATTGCCTGGTCGTAGCTCTCACCCTGTGGACGCCTGTGGGCAATGCCAGTGACATTGCAGATGATGAGCTTTCCTGGAGGAAGGGGTAAGAACAAGAAAGGGAAGAACAGGAGCGCAGGTTGAGAGAACTGGACAGGCAACTTCTTCCCACATCTTTTAATGACAGAACACTTGTCTTATAGCATCTGAACTGATTTCTCTTGCATCTTTGAAAAGAAAGGTCTTCCTTTGATTTGATGACATGAGAAAATCAGGCTTTTAAAAGTGAATTCATAGATTCCATAGCAGGTTAAAAACACAATGTGATGCCCTACCGCTCAGACTTAAGGGTCCCAGGTTCAATTCCGGTTAAGGGCATATACCTTGGTTGCAGGCACATCCCCAGTAGGGGGTGTGTGTAGGAGGCAGCTGATTGCATTGATGTTTCTAACTCTCTCTTCCTTTTCCCTTCCTCTCTGCAAAAAAAGTCAATAAAATATATGAAAAAAACACACACACCATAATGTGATCTTGAACTCAGCTCTGACTTCAGTCTAGTGCTCTTGTATCTTTTTTTTTTTAAATGGGTCTATTTATTTATTTATTTTCAGAGAGGAATAGAGAGTTAGAAACATCAATGAAAGAGAAACATCAATCAGCTGTCTCCTACATACCCCCTAATGGGATTGAGCCCAGAACCCAGGCACATGCCCTGCATGGGATGATGCTCAACCAACTGAGCTGCACTGGCCAGGATAGGGCTCTATAATCTTCTAAAAGCTCCCCTGGGATAGTAAAAGTTGGAATCATTGCTTGATTTACATGTGTACTGTAAGCACATATTCCTCACCCCTACATATCCTCCTCCACCTAAAAACAGATCCAGAATTTACCAATATAGAAGGTCTCTGGTGTTTCTTTGGTTAACATATTGAAGATTTCCTCTGTGTTGGGAGAGCGGTAGGCTGTCCGGAGGTCCTTATACCGACAGCTCAGCTCTGCCCGGATGTCGTACAGGGTGATGTGTTTATCACCATATCCCTAGGGAAGAAGCCTATTATCAAGAAGAGTCTTGCACTCGTTCCCCAACTTGAGTCTGCGTTTTTCAATGAAAGGAGCAGGCCAGGTGGTTCCTGTCAGGGCTTCTCTTTCCCTTAAGATTAACTAAAGGTTTTCAGATTTTTTTTTTAACCCATGGAACACTGGTCTATGATAAAAAGGCTTCACAGATTCCCAATGTATAATAGATAAACACAAAGCTGCACTGTTGGCAGGCAAGGAGTAGGGCCTAGGAAGAAACTCTACTACTGAACCCCTGCAAGCTCCCTCGCACCCCCACAATGACTATAGTGGTCTTGGCTCCTTAACAAGTAGACTAAACAATTCTTGAGAAACCCAGTATGGCATAGGGAGGGAGAAGAGAAAATTAAGTTTCTCACACCAATAGTACTGGGGATTTCTCTGGAGACTTGTTGCCCAAGTCCTCCCAACCATGCCACTGGGGATGGCTTTTATGCCAGGCTTTCTACATTGTCACTGTCACACACCTGCCTCTCCAGTTCTTCTGCAAAGGCATCCAGGTCCAGGTCCTTGAGTCGCTCTGGATTTTCCAAGATCTCTTCAAGGGCTCCTGCAGGATTGGCATCTTCAGCTGACTCATCATATTCCAGAGCATCCACTGCCATTTTCCTGGCCCACTCATAGGTCTCAGGATGGACTCGAGAACCATCAAGAACTTCAATATATGAGTCAGTGCTGAAGGAAAGGCAGAAAAGGAACAGGATATAAAACAAGAAGCTTCTAATAACAGTCTAAATGTCCACCAATAGGGAACTGGTAAATAAATTAGGGTACCTCCATACAATGGAATACTATACAGCCATTAAAAAGAATGAGGTAGATCTATGTGTGCTGACATGGAAAAATGGCCATGATATATTGATATGTGAAAAATGCACTGCAAAACACTATGAACCAAATGATCCCATTTTTGCAGTAAATGGGTAGTTAGTAAATGCATAGCAAAAATAAAATTTAGAAAAGTTGCAGTATACATCAATTGTTATAGTAGTTATCTCTGGGGGGTGGGATTATGGGGGACTTCCACTTTCTTCATAAATTTCTATATGTTGAATTTTATATAATGAACTTATGTAAGTCTCTTAATAAGATAAAGCACAAAGGGGGAAAAGACCTTTGAGAATTTGCTGATAGCTATTTTCCCCCATAAAGCCTTCCCAGGCTGGTCTTGCCCGTGCACTCACATGGACCTATGTTATTCGTGGAGTGTTACAGCAAAGCTGGGTGGAAAATGAAGTTTTAGAACTTGAGCCTATTTCCCCACTGATTTCCATTACTGAATGAGGAGCTATGTGCCCGTGGAAAAGATCCTCCAAAGACTGAGTTGATAACTTCTGGAGAGGAAGAGGTCAATAGTGAAGTCCAAAGTCCAAGCGAATAGAACTTTCTCTGAATAACATCATCTTAAAACATACTGAATCACTTCCCCCTTCCTTACTTCCTCTTATCCCCACTCCTTTTCCATTGCTATTCCCACCCTTACAAGCCACAACACACCACAGCAACAACAAATTTGTGTTTAATGAATAAAATCTTACGTTTTCCGTTCTTAATTTATAAACTAAGTTGGTTCTTACGTTTCTCTCACAAAAAAGCTTCACATAATTGAACTGATCTTTTCCATAGGTCAGAGGCTCTTGACTGAATAAAGGTTCCTCACCTTTAAAACATTTCCTAATTTAAATAGGCTGGTGGCCCTTTGGCAGCCCTAATCCCCTCGAGTCCCCAAATAAAACCCAAGGGATTTCCTCCTGGTTTATCCAGGCAGAGGGCATCACCTGTCCCCCAGGGAGGCTGTGTCGATCTTCAGGAAGCCAGCACAATTCATGAAGACTTTAGGACCCATATGGCACATGGTAACCAGCTGGGTCCGACTTTCAAGCCTGGTGTTGTTCTGCTTCAGGATCTAGGGAAGAGGTCTGGAGTGAGCCAGGGCAGTGGGCAGGCCCTACCTCCCAGCCTGCTTTCAGGTTTCTGGAAAATGCTCCTGGTAGGAACTCTGTCCCTATTGCCCACTATCTAAATGAGCACTATACCAGACTGCTACTAAAAAAATATCTTACTTATTTTTTATTGTGAGAGTGCATTTATTAAAGCTGGGAACTGAACCAAGAAAGGGCTTAGGACAAAAGCAGCAACAGCAGAGAGCCTAGGCTAGGCTGCTTTGGCTAACTGGAAAGTCAGAGAAAAGGGGGTCTTGGAGACAGGTTCAGAGGTTAGCCTGGGACGAGCTACCACTGCCCATTGCTTCCTGGTTGTGAGTGGTGCAGAGATCTTTAGAATTTAGGAGATGCACACCTCAGAGGGAAGAAAGGTGTGGGCATGCTCCTGGGAGGGATAGCACACTAAAAAATTATTTTAATAAATGACGTTATAATGTATAGCTTAAAAGTTAAAAATAGCCCTAACTGGTTTGGCTCAGTGGATAGAGCATCAGCCTGCAAACCAAAGGGTCCTGGGTTTAATTCTGGTTAAGGGCCCATACCTCAATTGCAGACTCCTCCCTAGCCTGGGACCCTAATTGGGGCATGTACAATGTGTTTCTCTCACATTGATATTTCTGTCTTTTGCTCTCTCTTCCACTCTCTCTAAAAATCAATGAAAAAAATATCCTCAGGTGAGGATAAAAAATAAAAGTTAATGATAAAACATATATTCAAGTACCCATCACTCACCTTAAAAAAAATATTACCAATACTTTTGAATTTCCCTGCATACGCCTTATTGAAATCCTTTTTCTTCCCATTGAGAAAACCCCATTATCCTGAGATTTGTGTTTAGTATTCTCACTTTCTTCTAACTATTTTCAAACATGGCTTATGGTTATTTTTCCCATAGCCACTATATTAAAGTAGTAAAGAGCATAGCTGTGGCCACCTGGTCAGAAGTCTGACTCTGACTCTCACTAGCTGGATGACTCTGGACAAGTTCCTTTACTCTCTGAACTTGGTTTTCTTGTCAAATCATACTGGCAAGTATAAAGTATAAAGGTTCAAGGATATGGAAACTTCTCCTATTTTCTGATTCAACTCAATCCTACCTTCAGAAGATGGGTTCCTTTTCGAGGTCCCAGGCCACACACATACTGGATTAAGGCCTGGCTATAAGGGTGGGCAATGGCACGGTTAACATCGACCCCAACCTCATTGACTCGGTTGATAAATTCACAGTACAAGGCATTGAGCAGCTCCTCTTTCACCACGTGCTCCTGTTGATATAGAGCAGGCAGGGGTAAGGTTACTGTGCAATTCTTCCCACCCACGCCTGCCTGGCAAATCCTACTCACCTGCAAAGGGTGAAACTTGAGACACAGGATGTCTTCATCAGAGCTGCACACCTGGGCAAATTCAATCAGAGGGTCCTGGATGCGCCGGGCCAGGGAGACGGCTTGTCTCAGCACTGGAGGATAATCCCGGAACTCTGCCTAGAGTCAAACAAAGGTCAGCAGGGCCAGATAGTCCCCTTAGTGCCAACAAGAGAAAAATCAAATCTGATCTGACTCTAAATCACTTTCTTCTTTCCGCTGGGACTGCTTTTTTTGGGACTAATTTAATCTCTGAGGTTCCCAGTCTGAAATAGGACTGAATGGAATGCCTCTTATGGATTAAGTGCCCTGGTAACCTTTGCTTCCATATTAAATCTCTCTGGGATTGATAGCTCTTGGGTGTTCAGGTCCTAAGGGTAGGGCTCCAGCATTACCTCTGATTTCTTGCTGTTCATATAAAGAATGGCCAACTCATTGTCAACCAGCTCCACCCCAATAGAGGAAAGCTGTTGGCCCTGGTCCAGCTCATGCACAATGCGCTTCACATCCTCAATCAACATCTGGGCGTCCCTGGAGAGATAAGAGGTATTGATCAGGGCTATTTCTGCACAGTTTCTCATGGATGTACAGTCTCATGGCTGGGATATGGGGAAGAGGTGTGGGGGAGAGAGTTCTGGAGACAAAGTAGTACAATATTCCCAGGGATATCCCCTTTTGGGATGGGGTATTATCAAGGATCTACACAGGCTCATGCCAGATTCAACAATAAGAGATGAATGGTATTAAACCAGGCCTAGACCAGTCATCTGGTGCCCTCCTACCTATTCTCTCCTGCAACTGTCACCACATGAGGCTTTTTGTTCAGAAGAAATTTCTTCAGGGTTTCAATGTCTTGAGCCTGGATTGAAAGAAAATTGGAGTTGAATGGCTCTGAAGATGGGGAGATTTCAGGAACTTCTCTCTCCATAAGTAGCTCAGCATCTTCCAATGCCATAAAATAATGACATATCATACGTTGTCTAATTATTGGAACACAAAACAAAGGGATTATAGGATCTCTGGTTGGAATCCTATATAATAAAAGCCCAATATGCAAATTGTCCCTTAGAACGGAGTTCAAATGCTCGCTATGATGTGTGTTGACCACCAGGGGGTGGCGCGGAACATGGCGGGTGTTGAATGGGCCCCAATGACAGCAGAACTGCAGTGGGATAGTGGAGCAGATGAGCAAGCAGTGCCAGGCCAAGGTAGGTGAGTGGGGTGACCAGCAGAGGCGGTGGGGGGCAAAGCTGCAGCCCAGCTCCCAGGTGCTGAGGGAGCCAGGTGGGGGCCCGATGACTCAGGCAGAGCGGGCATGCAGGGGCCTACGGGCCCAGGTGCTGTCCAGGACCCAGAGGTCAGTTGGGACCTGCCCTTCCATGATGATCATGCTTCAATCACCAGCTAGGCCTAGGGACCTAACCCATGCATGAATTTTGTGCACTGGGCCTCTAGTATTATATATCTGCTAATAATTTCTAAGGTTATTATACTATGGCTTATCCTTAGATTGTGGTTAATTGAAAATACTTTACTTTGCCTTAACATAAACCACTGCCTGGTAATCAGGGCTATTCTCACCTCCACTGCAAGAGTTTTATTTCTTTGTTTAGTTGTTAAAAATTAATTTTTAGGCCCTGGCTGGTTTGACTCAGTGAATAGAGCATCGGCCTGCAAACCGAAAGGTCTCAGGTTTGATTCCAGTCAAGGGCACATGGCTGGGTTATGTGCTCAATCTCCAGTGACTTGCAGGAGGCAGTAGATTCATGATTCTCTCTCATCATGGATGTTTTTTTTTTTCTCTCTCTCTCCCTTTTCCTTCTCTGAAATCAATAAAAAAATAAATTTTTTAAAAAATTAATTTTTAGAATGGGCACGCTAGCAAAATTGAAAGATACCTTTAGTTTAAAAAAATCAGAAGCATACACGAGATGACTTCAAATCCCTTTCCTTAGAAAAACAGACCCTGAAAGACTAAAGCAGGGAAAAGGTTGGCCTAATGCCTCAGTGGCTTTCAGCTTCTGGAACAAGCTGACCCAGATGCTGTAAGAACAGAGGCAGTAAGGGCAGCTCCCAAGCACACAAGGCTTAGGAACTGGCCTCAAGCCAGAAGTAAATTATACACCAGAACTTGAGTGCCATCTACTGCCTATGGAAGTGAGACTTATCCCAGGACTTGAGGGTAAGTGACCAGGTCAGAGATAATCAGGGTCTTGCATGAAATGTTACTTAGATCATAAACTCTTATCCTCACTGAATTATAAGATGTACCAAGATGTAAACTTGGAAACCTGCCCAGCCACTTGCCTTTCTTTCCCGTTCTTCCTCTCTCCATGCAGTCCGCCGTTTGGTAAAATGGGGCAGCCGGAGAAAGTCTGTCACTTCTCCTTCACCATTGACCAAGGCACAGAACACAGGGTGATCTCTGCCAGCCAGACAGAAAAAAAGAACAGAGTGATAATCAGCAATATGAAAATATGAATAAGAGAAGAATAAGATTAGGAACACAGGTAAGGGTGATGGCAGATGTGCAGGAATAGGCAGTTACCTGGCAGAGGAGAAAGCAATGCCTAGGACTCGGATGCCCTTTCCTTGGTTCTCTTCCATAAAGTCATCGTCTTCCTCTACCTGTTGATCTGGCCGGTAGGGTGCCACCCTCAACCAGTTGTAGAGCTTTCGACTACAAGCCTGGGGAGGAGACACACCAAATACTATAGCCATCAGGAATTTACCAAGAGTGCTAAGGAAACAGACACAGGCACACATGTGCAAAGGTTGTATTCATATGTGCACATTCCTAGCATTTGGTAGGCTTATAACCGGAAGCATACCTTGCTTTTGGAAACTGGAGAGTATACAGAAGACAGCAATATAAACAAAAAATGTCTGGAATAGGAGATGGAGAGAAAGAGGCTCCTCAAGCAGGGAGGTCTTACAGTGACCCAAAGTCTCTCAGCTTATGCTCTGCTCTGCCTGCCATCAGTGTTTCTCCATTAGTTAATATTAAGGTTTTTGTTTTTGGTTTTTTTTGCGGTGGGATGAAGGGAAAGAGAGAAACACTGATGTAAAAGAGACCCATTGATTACCTGCCTCCCATATGCACTCCAACTGGGGGACTGATCTCGCAACCCAGGCATGTGCTCTGACAGGGAATTGAACCCAGTGCACAACCTTCCAGTGCACAGGACGATGCTCCAACTGAGCCACACTGGCCTGGGCAAGAAGTTTTTTCACTCTCAGATCCAGTTTGGGGAAATCATAGAACTAAAGATCATGAGTTTCAGTTCTCACCTTGATGACATATTCTTTGGCTTCGACCAGCAGCTTGTTCTTGAGTTCTTTGGCCATCTGCACGTAGAGGAACTGCTGCAAAGCTCGCTCGATGGCCATGGTTCGCTGCCGGTTCCACTCCTGTACTTGGTGGCTGAACTCATCTCGATAATAGAACTGTTTAATCTCTTCAAAATATGTCTGGTCATTGCCATAGCTGAGAAGAAACAGAACTGCAGTGTAAGGGATGGAGAAAATGTGATGCCCAAATGTGCACAAATACTTCGAGCAAGCCAGGGACAATGGCTTGCTCAATTCTGAAATTATGCTTCCATTTTCTTTTTTTTAAATTTTATTCCTATTGATTTTAGAAAGAGAAAGGAAGAAACATCCATTTGTTATTTTACTTTTTTACGCACTCATCGATTATTTCTTGTATGTGCCCTGGATATACAAGAACCAGCAACCTTGGTGTGTCGAGATGACACTCTAACCAATTGAACTACCCAGCCAGGACTGTGGTTCACATTTCTGAGGGACCCCTTCCTCCCAAAGACCATCACCAAGAGCCCCTACCCCAGAGCTTTGCTTACCCTTCCACCCCCTTCATATCTATGCTGATGTCGATGGTGAGTAACCCTTCATCTTCAGCCAGGCATATCTTGAGGAACTGGTCATCTCTGAGTTCCTTAACAGGCTTGTTCTTTAGATACTTGAAGGAGTAAGCGTAGTGGGCCTCATCCACATCCTGTATACATCAAGAGGGAATCATCAGCCTGCAGATAGGCTGGCTTGATCCTGGGAGAAAAGATTGCTTCTCTGTTCTCAGGCAGATAACTGAGCTACAAGAAATTCAATTCAGCCCTAGCTGGTTTGGCTCAATGGATAGAGCATCGGTCTACAGACTGAAAGGTCCCAGGTTCGATTCCAGCCAAGGGCACATGCCTAGGTTGTAGGCTCTATCCCCAGTAGGGGGCATGCAAGAGGCAGCTAATCAATGATTCTCTCTCATCATTGATATTTCTATCTCCCTCTCACTTCCTCTCTAAAATCAATAAAATATATTAAAAAAAGAAAGAAAAAAAAAAGAAATTCAGTTCAAGCAGAGAGCTGGGCCACATGTTAGATTAAAGCCCTTTACCCAGAGCTCACCTTTCTACCTTTCTTGGTGGGGGTTATATTTAGTTTGGCTCTCTCCTGAAATGTTTGCCTCAGCACCTGCCGGACAAGGGGTTCTCGGGCAATCTGCAGGGCTACCATGTAGCGGGCACCTTCCAGCACAGCTTCTGGTGTAGGGAACTGGCTGTGAGAAAAATGGAAGAGCTTAGGATATGGTATCTTTGGCCTCAGGCCCCTTTCCCTGACAGCGACCTGTTCCAAGCCTACCTGCAAACATAATCCTTGGCCAGCTCCAAGGGCTCTGCAGGAAATTGCTCTGTCTCGTGTCGCTGGTAGCTGTCCCGGAGGTTTTCCCCAAACTGCTCAGGAGTAAGCCCAAACTTTTTGGCTAGGCCATCTAAAGTAAACAGGAGAGTTAGAAGTAAGGCAATAGCTGAGGTCTTGACTCCTAAGAGTCTAGGGTAGCAATTCTCAGAACTAGACTTCAATGGGTTTATGAGTGAGCAGAATTAGGATGTCTTATAAAAAGCAATGAAAAAACTGACTTTAAACATCTGATGGGTTGTTATGAGGCAGAAGAAATATAAGTTTTCTATGTAACTCCTGGGCTCAGAACTAAAGCAGAGCCTACAGTTTAATAAGAGAACTTCCCAAAAACAGAATGGATTGGCTGTCTCCCTTTAACCATGTTGAGTTTCCCATTCTTTCAGGAATTTAGGGAGAGACAGGACCATTATATAGCACTTGGGAGCATGTATTCAGAATTGGATTGGTGATCCACTCAGATGTTTCTTAAGTCCTCTTTCTACTCACCAGTGACTATTAGGGAACTTTCCTTGCTCAAGGCTGAATGCCCAGAACATAAGAGCTAGCTTTTACCTAGGCCAGCACTCTGGCAGATGGTATACATGTCTCGTCGGGAAGCCTGCTTGAGCTCTGGTCCCCTCTGCTCCTCATCTTCTGCCTCTTCACCTTCACCTGGGAGGGAAAACGGAGTTATTGCTCAAGTTTCCAATCACTCCTAAGGATCTGCCACATATAGAGGAGCCCCAAAGGGCACTCAGCTAAGGACATCGTTAGAGATGCCATGGCCATCAAGTTTCCTGGGTTTTCTTTCCCAGCACTCACCTTCCTCATCTCCCTCTTCCCTCACACGCTTCAGCTTCTTGCGGTTGGCCTTGGCAGCATTCTGCATCTTGGGGATGTCACGACCATAATAAAGCAGGAAATGGCTGTAGACATCTTTCAGCTCATCCATCGATTGTACATCCTTGAGCCTGGAGGGAAGAGGCATAAAACCTCGATTGTTACTGAGGAAGAGTATACTCCAGTTCTGCTACAAGAAGTCCAATACCCATGAGGCAAGATCCCAATTATAATGGGTGCCTATATTCTACAATTATTACAGACACCAAATGGCTCTAGACCATGATTTAATTATAACCAATGTATCTGTGTGTGTATGTTTAATATTTCTTTTATTGATTTCAGAAAGGAAGGGAGAGGGGGAGAGAGATAGAAACATCAATGATGAGATTCACGGATCAGCTGCCTCCTGCACGCCCCACATCGGGAATTGAGCTGGCAACCGGGCATGTGCCCTGACCAGGAATAGAACCACAACCTCCTGTTTCATAGGTCAATTCGCAACCAACAAGCCACACTAGCCAGGCCAATGTATCTGTTTTAAAAAAATCCTCACTCAAGGATTTTTTTTATAATATACTTTATTGATTTTTTTTACAGAGAGGAAGGGAGAGGGATAGAGAGTTAGAAACATCGATGAGAGAGAAATATCGATCAGCTGCCTCTTGCACGCCCCCCTACTGGGGATGTGCCTGCAAGCAAGGTACATGCCCTTGACCGGAATCGAACCTGGGACCTTTCAGTCCGCAGGCCAACGCTCTATCCACTGAGCCAAACCTGTTTCGGCTCAAGGATTTTTTTGACTTTACATAAAGAGGGAGAGAGAGAGAGAGAGAGAGAGAGAGACATCAATTGGCTGCCTCCAGTATGCACTCTGATGAGGGATGGAACCCTTAACACAGGTATGTGTCCTGCCTGGGAATTTAACTTTCAACTTTTAGGTGCACAGGACTATGCTCCAACCAAGCCACTGGGCCAGGGCATAACCAATGTATCTTAAAGGAAGAATATGTCAAACAAATGGTGGTTGGTGGCTATTAGAAGTGAAAACAAAAAAGGGAGAGGAAGACAAGGCAGCACGTCTCTAGCAAATTTCAGAGTCCTTAAGACAGTCCTCGTCTCTCCTCCCGTTTCATGATGCTGGCCACTAAAATCATCTGGTCACCTCTCACACCCCTTCTGATTCCAGGCACACAAGCTACTTCCTGGTTTTAATTTGGTTTCCCTTGTAACTTTATATACATGTATTGATAATTTTGCAAGGTTACTCTCTCCCTGGGGGGCCTGCCTTTGATCTAAGGGTTCCCTGTTGTGCAATAAACCCTACCCAAGCTACCTCTCCATGTCGGTGGTGTCCAGAGCTCGGATGCCATCAGCTAGAGGTTTGTCAGGATCAGCAGAAATTTGCTCGTATTGATAAGCCTGCATCTTCTCAAACAGCCGTGTTAGGTTCTCTTTGCGGATTCTCAGCTGGGTCCACTAAGATAGGATAGGGCAGTAGTAAGGGCTGGTGTTCAGCCTTGGAGTCCCAAGGCTGTTCTGTTCCTTACCAGGAGACCCTGGGAAACTTGACAGGCCTGGTGGAGGTTTGGGCTGCTGAGAGAGGTTGGGCCCTGGCGGTAGTGGTGCCCAATCCAGCCCTCAGCCCCTTGGGGACATAAATCAATATTACCTTTTCATCCCACTGCCACACCCTCCACAGGTCATTGATGTGCAACTCAGGCTCCACATACTCCTTCCGATAGAAAGCAATAAAAGGCACCTAGGATGGCAAGGAGACTATAGTCAATCAGAGGCGAAAGATCTGTTCAGATTCCCTTGCCATTGGGATAGATAGCTCCAGGATATTCATCAGTTCGGAAGTGTGGCCTCCCTCATGAGCCCATCCAGGATGCATGCTCTCCAGCCACAGGGGAAGAAAGTACTGCAAAGAGAGTGGCATTGTTCTCTTGATCACTAGGGTCTCCTTTAGTCCTCATTTTTTGAGTCTAGGGACCACTGCTGAAGATAGAAAAAGGGGGTTATCTTTACCCTCATCCTCTAGACAAATTTCTAACCACTGGAAATGGGCCATGAGAACTTGAGGTGCTACCTCAAAATGCTGATTTCGCATGAAGCCCAGGGCCTCTTTAATCTTCTGAATTGTACTGGGCCCTTTTCGACTAAAGCTGCTGGCTGGCTGCCCTCTGTCCAGGTAATCACAGCTTTCCTACAGTTGGAAGAAAAAAGAAACAGCAACAATACTGTTACCTGTTTTGTCTCATCACACCTGAAACCACTTCATGTCACAGGATGATCCTATCTGATGAAATCTGGAAAAATCTCTCATACATCCACGTGTGGACACACACAGTTCTGAACTAGGCATCTAGATGTTTGGGGCAGAGGAGGAACAGCTCAATTTCTGGTTCATGTCAAACATAAGGATCTTTTTGGAGGAGTACCTGCAGAGAAATAGTTGGTGTGGCAAAAGCATTCCTGTAGATCCAGTCAGCCTCTTCTTCTAGTTCATCATCTTCAGCCACTTTGACTGGGATAGAGCGGAGCTGTAAGGAATAAGACAACAGAGTGAAATTGACTTTTTCTTATATCCCACGTAGGAAAAACACACACCACTATGGTCAAAAGTGTGATCCATAGGCACACATTTCTAATACCTAGAAGAGTGTCACCCTGGCAAGAAGTAGCTAGGCACTTCATATTTTGCTAAAGAGAGAGTAGCATTTCAAGCACCCTAAGCACCACTAGAGTTTACCTTCCCCCTATAAGAGCTGGACTCCCTATACCTCTTAGTCAGATGGAGTTCAAAGCTGAATTTTTAAGCACCATTTGCTATCAGGTTGTTGTTAGATTGTTTCTCTGATACAACTCTTGCAACAAAGATGGCAGGACAGAGGCTAGTGGTTTCTTACCTGGAACCTCTCCGGCAGGTCGGTGGCTCGGATTTCATTGTCTTGATCTGTGAGGTGACTGCTTTCCAGCTCGCTGGGCTCATACATCTCAAAGATGCTCCTGCGGCTCACACGTTTCTTGGTGGTCTTCTTGGGACGTACTCGGATCTCACCCTCAGCTTCATCATCCTCATACTCATACTCTTCCTCCAGTTCTTCATCGTACTCATTGTATTTCTCAAATTCGTCATAGTCAAAGTCCACACCAAAAATCTCTTGGGCTTCTTGCAGGGCTCTGTGGGTGACAGCAAAAGGCTGTTGGCCCAGGTTCTGGCGAGAGGAGAGAAATGCAGCCCCTGCATTGATCCTTTACTTGCTCCAAGGCAACTAAGAAGTTAAGAGGCAAATAAAAAAGCATATTTAGCCTGGACCGTGTGGCTCAGTGGTTGAGCTTTGACCTAGGAAACAGGAGGTCATGGTTCCATTCCTGGTCAGGGCACATACCCTGGTTGTGGGTTCAATTCCCAGTAGATGGCGTGCAGGAGGCAGCCGATCCATGATGTTTCTCTCTCGTTGATGTTCCTATTTCTATCCCGCTCCCTTCCTCTCTTCCTCTCTCTCTAAAATCAATAAAATAGCATAGTCACTGTGGAATAAAGGCTTAGCTGGGGGATATTTCTAGGGGTATGATTTATGAAGGATAAAAAGCCAGTCTTTGACAAATGCTAGTGACAGGGATCAAACAGCAACAGGGCAAATGGGTTCATATCCAGTTCAGTGGATCTGTTAATCCTCACCCAAAAATACTTTTTCCACTGTTTGTTTTGTATTATTTTAGAGAGAGTGGAAGGGAGGGAGAGAAACAGAAAGAAACATCGATTGGTTGCCTCCCACACGAGCCCACACTGGGGCAAGGTATTGAGTCTGCAACTGAGGTACATGCCCTTGACTAGAACTGAACCCGCAATTATTCAGTCTGCAGGCCAATGTTCTACCCACTGAGCCAAACTGGCTGGGGCTGACCTCTTTCTTGACTGGGTTCACTCAGATGCCATTATCACCACCTTGTAACAGACCCCACTCACGCATCTGTGTATCCAGGCAGCTTTTTTCTCCACTTAGGTTTCTTCAGAGGCTGTCCATCATCATCCACAATGAAGTCATCAATGTCTGGGCAGGAAAGGGAGAAGTTAGTGCTCAGAGGTAGAAGATGAGCCAGGACTAGGTGTCTTTTTTTTTTAAATAGTATAAAAGGAACTTTTTTTGTGTCAAATGCTGAGGGCCTGTATCTGGTTTCGCATCCTATTCCTAGAGGCTAGGAAATCCCAACACTCACCCAAACATTGGTTTCCCTGCCTGATGCCAAATACCTGACTCTTCATCATCTTCCTCTTCCTCCTCTGCAGGAGCAATGGGGGCCTCTACGGCTTCCTGCCCTTCTTCCCCTTCGCCATCCTGGAAGATTTCCTCTGCAATGGCCTCTTTTTCATGTTCTTCCTTGCCATATTCCTCCTCGTCGTCATCCTCATCATCTGACATTTTTTTGACACGGCGGTACTTTTGCTAAGGGTGGGAAAGCCTGCTTCATCAAGAAGATCTAAGGGGACCTGCATAAGGATGCCTGCCCTCCAGTCTCACTCACATTTCCCCACCAGCTATGCTGACCAAGGGAGATGGGAGAGAACACATTAGTGGTATTTTCACCCCTAAAGCCTAGCCTTGAAATGCTGACAAGCCTTTCTCTAACAGACACCCAAATCTCGAATATAAATCTAGGCCCCACAGCACAGCACAACAAAAGTGAGCAACTTTCTCTCCTCTGATATTCTTCAAACTATTCTGAATGTGTCTCCTTCCCCAGGAGCCATTGGATTTAAAGGGTTTTTTCCTTCACCCCCAGGGGGAGAAATAAAAAATGACACTTACTCCTCTTTTGACTTTGACACCCAAATTCTCCTCAATAAGATCAAAATCATCATCTTCCAGGCGGTCATCAAAAGATGCTAGAGAAAACAAAGTGTTACCATGGTGACAGTGGGGCCCCCTTCTTTACTGCAACTTCCATCCCAGCCTCACTTCACCTGAGAAGACTACTACTCACTGCGTTTTCTCTTTTTGTGACCAACATCATCTTCTGAATCACCAGAGTCGCTACCCTCATCCTCCTCCCCTTCGTCTTCGTCATTGATAAAGTCTTTCAGGTTGCCTTGCTCATCCTGATCATCTGGGTTCTCCTCCTCCTCCTCCTCATCTGGAAAATATGCATGTTTGAGGTACTGAGCTTGGGAAACACGCTGGGGGTGGGACAGTGCCATCTGTTGAATTGTGATTTCCCATTTGCTCTGAACCTAACAACCTGGGTGTCATACTAACTTATCTAAAGATGTAAAAACATGACCTCTGACTTACAACAGAAGCACCTGGAAAGGACTATCTCTCCTCTATATACACCATCTGTCTTTAGGCAAGATGATCTTCCTAATTACTTTGGTTCTTTACTAGAGGTTTTACGGCCACCAATAACCTTGCTTTTCTTTTAGTTTATAAGAGCTATATTCCTTCTTCTTTCATCCATAATTTTCTTGATGAAACCTACATTTCCCTTTCCATCTTTGAAGCCATCTCATGGTTCTACTCTGCTGATAACCATAATGATTGGGTTTGTGGAGAGAAATAGGAAACTGAGTGCATAAATATCAACATTACTTGATGTCTAAAAGAGAATAACATTACATTACATATGTACTTACTTACTGTCTGTTCTCTCCCCATAATGCAAACTCTATAATAGCTAGGTCTTTATTTTATATTTTTTAGTTCTAGGAACAAGACCTGGCATATAGCAGATATTCAGTAAATATTTTCTATGAATGACTGAAATTCTCAAGCTGGTACTTCATGTGTGATAACTTCTGTGCTTAGCCTGAGCCTCTCATCAGCAAGAATCCAACTATCCAAAGCTTAGCAATAATGAGCAGAAACTTGAGGCTGGGGACTCCTCACCGTCATCCTCTTCTTCCACAAATTTCTTGGTGACTCGGGACACCACCTCGCCTTCATCGTTGTACTCTTCTTCGGACTCCTCAGCCTCACTTTCTACAAAATCAGACATTGCTGCAGCTTCTTACAGTCTGCCTGAAGAAGACTAGAGAATAAAGGGAGATGGTGATAAAAGAATGAGACATGTAATTTTACAGAGGGCCCTTTCCACAAACAGGCTGTTAGCCACATGCCACTGCTCTGCCAACTCAATCAATTCTACCTGGGGAGGAAAGAGTAAGAATCAGATGACTCCATCTCCTCTATTTTCTTTCTTTTTCTAATAAAATATAATTTAATTTAGTTCAGAGAAGGGAGAGGGAGAGAGTGATAGAAAAATCAATGATGGTTGAAACCGGTTTGGCTCGGTGGATAGAGCGTCAGCCTGTGGACTGAAAAGGTCCCAGGTTCAATTCTGGTCAAGGGCTTGTACCTTGGTTGCGGACACATCCCCAGTAGGGGGTGTGCAGGAGGCAGATGATCGATGTTTCTAGCTCTCTATCTCTCCCTTCCTCTCTGTAAAAAAAAAATCAATAAAATATATTTTTAAAAAAAGAAAGAAACATCAATGATGAGAAAGAATCATTGATGGGTGATCTCCTGCATGCCCTCTATTGGGGATCGAACCTGAAAACCAGGCACGTGCCCTTGACTGGAATCAAACCTGAGACTCTTTAATCCTGCTGCACTATCCACTGAGCAAATCCAGCCAAGACCATCTCTATTTTTCATTCCTCCCATGATTGTTCCTCTCATGTATACCTTTAAAAACAGTGATTATACTAGAATTCTGTCTATACTTATCATTTTGGACCCCCAAATAGTTTTATCTCATCATTTGGAGGGCAGGAATGAACAGACGAGGAAAAAAATTAGTGTAGAAACAATCATATCGGTAGGGATATGGTAGTACTGAGATTATGTGACTGGCTCATCATGAAGTTTAAAAAAGGTTGGCCAGCGAAGCTCAGTAGTTGAGCATGAATCTATGAACCAGGAGGTCACAGTTCCATTCCTAGTCAGGGCATATGCCTGGCATACAGGTTCAATCTCCAGTGTGGGTGCACAGGAGGCAGCTGATCAATGATTCTCTCTCCTCATTAATTTTTTTTTCTCTCTCTCTCCCTCTCCTTTCCTAAATATATTTAAAAAACAAAGAGAAGTTTGAAAAATAGTGCCATTTTAATGACAGGCTTATTTATTTATTTATTTTTAATATACTTTATTGATTTTTTTACACAGAGGAAGGGAGAGAGAAACATTTATGAGAGAGAAACATTGATCAGCTGCCTCCTGCACAACTCCCATTGGGGATGTGCCCACAACCAAGATACATGCCCTTGACCGGAATTGAACCCAGGACCTTTCAGTCCGAAGGCTGATGCTCTATCCACTGAGCCAAACTGGTTTTGGCTATTTATTTATTTTTTTTATTGATTTCGGAGAGGAAGGAAGAGGGAGAGAGAGAAAAACATCAACCATGAGAATCATTGATTGGCTTCCTCCTGCACAATCCCCACTGGAGGACATGTGCCCTTGACCAGAATTGAACCCGGGCCGCTTTAGTCCACAGGTCAACGCTCTATCCACTGAGCTAAACCAGCTAGGCTAGGATGACATGCACTTTTAGATACACTATATCTGACTATTGGCAGAGGCAGAAGAAAAATACTTTTCAACAAATTAAACATTTCAAGACCTTGCGCCCACTTGTTGGTCACTGGTTAGGAACATTTGGGGGAGAGGATATTTTTAGAAACATTAGAATCATAATTCTATTTTTATCACTTACCTTCTCCCCCCAGTAAAAACAACAACAAAAACAATATTTTGAAGAGACTTACAGGGCTTACCAAATAAAGGTGACATAGTTAAATGCAAAGATTGCTAAGCTTAAGGGTAGAGATAAAATCCTGCTCCCATCTTGTGTAGGTATATAAACCTATGCAAATGATTGGATGTATGTGAATATCAATTTTTCCATCTGGAAAATGTCAACAGTAGGGTAGTTGAGAATATTACATGAGATAAGGGAAAGAACCGAGTTTACTGTTTTAATAAATGTTAATTAACTCTGAATTTGAATCACTGGCCTAATTTTCCTTAGCATTATGTAATTTTGTACCAACCACTCCCAACTTTGTCTTCTACTTCCCTGATTTCAGACTCATCTGAAGCCTGAAAATGGAAGTGGAGAATGTCAGAACCAGAATATGGAGCCTCCTGAGCATTGAGTAGAACTTTAAAAAACAGCACATATATGCCAAAATCGGTTTGGCTCAAGTGGATAGAGCGTCGGCCTGGGGACTGAAAGGTCCCAGATTCGGTTCCGGTCAAGGGCATGTACATTGGTTGCGGGCACATTCCCAGTAGGGGACGTGCAGGAGGCGGCTGATTGATGTCTCTCTCTCATCGATGATTCTGGCTTTCTGTCCCTTTCCTTTCCTCTCTGTGAAAAATCAATAAAATATATTTAAAAATAAAAAATAAAAAACAGCACATATCACAGAAATCATAACATCAAGATTCCATTCTGGAATCCTGAAGCTGGCTGCTATAAATATCTATTTTCCCCACTTAGATTGTAAGCTTATGGAAGTCAGAGACCATCTCCAATTCAAGGGCTATTCAAAATCATGAAAACATAAATGGCAATAGGAGAGGCAACACAAGATACTTTGTGATTCTGTGTCAGATTAAATTGTATCCTTCTTTGTGCTCTGCACAAATCATGAACTGCTAAATATCCATTAAATAGTACTTCCTTTATGATACTGTTGCCATCTTCCCAGTGAAAATTGGCAGTGGGAAGGGAGAGAAGACAATAGGAGGGTGGCTGAGATCTACCTGAAGTGATTTAAGCTCTAGCAGGAGCTTTATGTTCTGTGGCTCTAGTTCTCCAGAAAATTACCCTTATTAATATCAACTGATACCATAACCAATTAACTAAGCAGTAGGAAACAAAACTAAAGGTACTGAGTTCTGATGGAAAGGGAGGGACAGTGATACATACAGTCTTATGTTCACTTTAGGTTGAGGTTTAAGATGCCATTCTTTTCAAACTTTATTGAATGCCTACCATGTACATGAGCTGGGGATTTGAAGAGAAACAAGATTGTTCTCAAGAAATTTACTTCTAGTAGGAGAGAGATATGAAAGCAAATAAGGACCACAAAATAATTTTATGTATTATGACATTTGAATAGAGTAGGCACAGGAAAAGGATTGCAAAACAAACAAACAAACAAACAAACCCATAACACCCATACAAAACCCAACCAAAACTAATAAAAACCTTACTGGAGTACTTTAAGCAATTAAAAAAAAAAAAAAAGACCCGAGGAATAATGTTTACCACATATCTACCAAGTTCCAAAACTTAACAAAAACCTATTAACCCCTAAACTGTCCTATTAGTTATAGCACACTCCTCTCTTCATTCAACAGAGGAAACAGACACAGATAGATGAAGTCCCTTGTTCAAGGCAACACAACTAACAACTGTAAGCTGAGATCTGAGTTAAGATCTGACTCCAAAGTCCCAGTTGTTTCTACTGTACCACTAGTTCTCAGTGTAGTCCAGGGACCAACCCCTTCTTTCTTTCATAAGTGAATGGTGTTTTCTAGAGGTTAAATGAAATGTAATATCACAACAGATTGAATGCAGAAACAGATATGAGAAATTCAGCTATATATTAAGGCAGACATTAAAACAGAAAATCTTTGAAGTCTTAAATTATTTTGAGGCATATAAAGAGGTCCCAAGATCAAAAAGTTTGAGAGCCACTATACTAGACTATTACATAGACCCTGTGAGGTAGGAAACGTTGGGTTTAGGATCAATGATCTTTCCCCTTCTAAACCTGTCTTCTTAAGGTCACACGGCTTGACTTAAGGTCATACAGAGGGAGAGAGGACTACTGCCAAAAGTATCTAAAACTTCTGCCACTTAAATCTGGTGCTCTAGTTTTAATTTTGACACTGCTTCCCCTTAGCCCTGAAATGAGCCCTTTAAAATAAGATTTGGGTACAGCAACCCACTCCACAGTATGCTTTAATTAGGCTATCAGACTCACAAATTCAATCTTGAAAAGCACCAACATCTTCACATTAAATGTTAGCTACTGCAGACGAGATGCCCTACAGCCTACTCAACAGAGAGAAACAGATAGCCTACCTGATGCAAACAAATAGCTTTCTTCTATCCCGGGGGAGGTAGGGTAGGTAGCTGGTACTGTGCACTGCATGCAGCTTCCCTCTCATTCCCTATGTTAGCAATCAAGTACACATTGTGCTATAGCTAGGGAATGCCTCCAATTTAGCTCACTGCCAAGACTTCCAGTTAAAAGATGTGTGCCAGACTCAACCCTGACTTGCTGCAACTTGCAGGAACTGGATGTGCAGAGGGTGCAGCAGCAGCACTGCAGGTTGAAATGGCAACTATTCCAGAATAAAACACTACATATTAGTATATGACTATTATTACTGTATGATACTTTAGATGAATCTGATATAGTTTGTATTTAGTTCTTATACTCTTGAATTTTCCCCATATTCAGACTGTAAGTTAAATTTGCTACTGAAACAGATCTACAAGGGGAGTGGGGTGGTGAAGGGAGGTTTCTTCAGACAGAAGCACAGCTGCAGTATAAGATGGGGCTCAAAGGAAGAGGCTGGCGGTTACCATGACATTCTCTGGAAGAGGAATGGAGCTGGGATCAGATTGCCACAGGGGAGGCCCTCAGCAGTCCCTCCCTTTGAACAAAATGATGTAAGAGGCAATTAAAAGGAGACCAGAGCAAAAAGAGATGTCTGTTAATTCCCTCCAGTGGCAGCTTCAATTAACATTTATCTTTTTATTTTTAGGGTCAAACTCTGTGCTGGGATTTGGATATATAAAAAGGAGTAAAATATGCTTTTACCCTAGAGGTCACAACCTATCTCAAAACATTTATTTACACACACACACACACACATTTTTAAAATATGTTTTATTGATTTTTTTACAGAGAGAAAGAGAGAGGGATAGAGAGTTAGAAACATCGATCAGCTGCCTCCTGCACACCTTCTATTGGGGATGTGCCCACAACCAAAGCACATGCCCTTGACCAGAATCGAACCTGGGACCTTTCAATCCACAGGCGGATGCTCCATCCACTGAGCCAAACCAGTCAGGGCTCAAAACATTTATAAATAAAGTTATGGCAAAACATAATACATGTTATATGACAGTTACATACCAAGATTATGAGACTAATATGAAGAGGGAGGTCAGGAAATACCTCAAAAAAGGTGAAGCCTGAGTTGAGAGGAGTTAATATAGCCTGGAAAAACATGAGCAAAGGCTTAGGTTTGAAAGGACCTAGTGGTCTGGGGAATAAATCTAGAAGTCTGGTGTGGGGTTTAAACTATAAGAATTTCTGTATTTTTGCTTACTGATTTTAGAGAGAAAGGAAAGGTGGAGGGGAAAGAGGGAAGAAATACTGATGTGTGAGAGGAACACTGATTGGTTGCCTCTCATAACGGCCCGGACTGGAGATTGAACCCACAACCTAGGTATGTGTCCTGACCGTGAATCAAACCTGCAACCTTTTGGTGTATGGGAAGACAGTTCAACCCACTTAGCCACACTGGCCAGTACAAGACATTCTGTATTTTATGAGTGAGGGCCTTTGACTAGTCCAAAGATATTCCTGAACGACTATCCAATTTGAAATCCCAAAATGTAAAAGTTTAATATATAACAATACCCAGAGTCCATGACTCAGAAATCTGTTATTAAATATCCTAATTATACCAAATCAAGATGTTAAAATACAGGAAAGGTTATTCCTACCTACAATCATTTTAACATGTACACAGACCATATAAGAATTATGCCCGAGCTGGTTTGGCTCAGTGGATAGAGCATCGACCTGTGGACTGAAGGATCCTATGTTCGATTTCAGTCAAGGACATGTGCCTCGGTTTCAGGCTTGACTCCAGTCCTGGTTGGAGTGTGTGCAGGAGGCAACCAATCGATATGTCTCTCTCACATGGATGCTTCTCTCTCCCTCTCCCCCTCCCTTCCACTCTCTCTAAAAATCAATGGAAAAATATCCTCAGGTGTGGATTAACAAAAGAAAAAAGAAATTCAGAATCTTTTCAATGCCAGGGTACAAAAAGTACTATTGTTAATAATGGTTAACGTAATAAGTGATTAAAAAATACTAGTTATTCCCTTTCCAAGTTTCCTTGGAGAACAAGGAAGGACAAAAGAGGAGCAGAAACAACAAAAATATGTAACTAGATTCAGAATCCCTGCAACACAAGGAGGGAGTAACAGCTACTGAGCCTTGTACCAGTTGGGGAACATACACTGTACTGTAAATCCTGCTCTAGAACAGGGACTGGCAAATTACAGAGGGCCAAACCTATCGGTCTAGCACAAAAGCAGACACTGACAATTTGTAATGAATAGGAATAATCTAAGTTATCACAAGAGATTTAGTTTGGTGACTCCTAGTCTAGAAGTAGAGGTCTTTTGGCCTGGCCAGGTAGCTCAGTTGGTTAGAGTGTTGTCCCGATACACCAAGGATGCTGGTTTGATTCCCCGTCAGGGCACATACAAGAGTCAACCAGTGAGTGCATAGATGAGTGAAACAACAAATCAATGTCTCTCTCTCTCTCTCCTTCTCTCCCTCTCTCTCAAATCAATAAATTAAAAAAAAAATTTAGAAGCATAAGTGTTTAAAGAATTATGGGAGCCTGTAATAGAAAGACTTTAACCTGGTTTTGAGGAAGTGACTTAAAATAAAGACTGTAAGAGTGGAGGAGCTAGCTCCTTTGGAGGTGGTTAAAGGAGTGGTGGTGTTGGAGAAGAGCATTTCCAGCACCAGGCCCAAGATGTGCTGTGGCAGGAACAGTGATGGCTACTTTGACTGAGAAGAGAAAAAAATGTTCAAGAGTTGGAGGTCAAGTCATAAGGATCTTGGTAGGATAAGTTAAGATAACTTTTGGACTCTACCTAAAAGTTGCTTGGAAGCCCCTTCAGGGTTTTAAACAGAGAATTGATATAATTTACTTGCTAATTCAACAAATATTTAATGAGTGCCTACTTTATGTCAGACATGTACAAGACAAAGTTCCTGCCCCTTAGATACTTGTATTCTGGGTGCAGGAGAAAAACCATGGACATATTACACAGACCTTGTTATAAGTAGTAGGAGGTCTGAGAAGGTGAGTTTTAGGTTGAGATAGCAAGAACAGGTAGGATGTTTCTTTGTCTCCTCATTTTAGCTGTCTGTTTGGGTTTGTAACTATATATTAGGTAGATCCTCTACACCTCTCAATCTCTAGTGCAGAACAGTGTCAAAGGCCATCCCTGACTAATTAGACCAGGCAAAGACTCAAAGCCTCCATAGACTGCCTCTGACTTCAGATGGATAGGATTCCAACTTGAATTGCCTCCCCAGGCAATTGTCATCAAGTGTGGCAGGATTTTGTTTTTTTCCCAATAGTGTAGGGCAGTTGCCTCTCCCTGGAGACTGTTACTTTTAATCTCTTAAGTGGCCTCAGGGCAAAGTGTTTTCCAATAAGGTGGGTCAACTGTCTTCCCCCAGGCAAGACAAGTATCTGTGTGGGAAAGATATCCTCTGGTGCATGAGACTCAGCTCAGTAAACTTGGGGTGTCTGCCTTCTGAGCTCTATTTCCCGAGTACCCAGTCCTGGCTTCTGCTCTCATAGTTCCAGTCCACTTCACCCTTCCTCTGCTGGAGCACAGGGAATTTTGTGCATTGGCCCTTTAAGAGGGTGCCTAAATTTTTAGCTGTTACTCTCTAGCAGACAGCACCCCACTGCTTTTCATAGCCGTTATGTGTGTACCCTCCTTAGTTTTGATGCTCTATGTGGGGGGGGGCCTCACTTGGAGATTAGAACCCAGAGTTCTCAGTGACAACCCCCAATAGCTGAGATATCGCTCTAAGACTTTACTGGCTATCAGTGGGTGCTGGGCCAGCCCTTTCATGCTTCTGCCCCTCCTACCAATCTCTATGTGGTTACCAGTATCGGGTTCCAGTATTTCGGTCCTCCAGTATCAGGTTTCTCTCCTGAGAGTTTTCCGTTGATTATTCAGAAAGTTTTTCTGTTATTCAGTTGTAATTCCAGTTTTCTCCTGAGAGCATATCTATGCAGCATCCACTTACTCTGACTAAAAACTTTATACAGTAGGAATATTAGTTTCCGATTCTATGGGCCAGTATTTGTGTCCAAAGAGCAATTATAACCTATTGAAATGTGGAAATTAAACTGAAATGCGTGGTTTTCCTCTGCGCAGGATGCAAAGGTGATTTTCCGGCTCCTTGTTCAGGTGGATTCAAGAATGGGTAGGATGTGATATGCAAAGTCAGGGAAAGAGGCTCCTACTAGAAAAGAGAGGGAAGAACTTGGCATATGGTAAGGCCAGTGTGACCAGAGAATGGTGAAAGCCGCACAATGTGAGAAGGAGGGGCTTCCTCAAGTGGAGCTACAAAGGCATGGAAAGTCACTAGAACATTTTAAACAGGGAAATATGATCTGACTTCACCTTGCAATATGGAAAACAGACCATAAGGGGATCTGAGTAGAAACAAGGAAAACTATGGATACTCTTGTGATAGTCCAGGCAAAAGATAGATGGTGGCTGGGAATAGGGTTAGCAGTGAAGATAAAGAATAGAAGACAAACATGAAACATATTTTGGAGATAGAAGTGAAAGGATTTACTAAAAGACTTGGGGATGGGGTAGTAAGGGAGAAGGATCCAAGATGATTCTCAAGAGTTCTGGCTTTGGTAACCAGGTGGATGACAATACTACTTTAGTGATATAGGGAATATAGGGAAGACCAGGTTTGGAATGACAGAAAAACCAAAATTTTCTTTTGTCATGTTAGGTTTGGGGTATTTACTGTGACCTTGATAAAAAGCAATTTCAACAGAATAGTCACAAGAGAAACCAGATTGGAATAGGGTGAAAACGGAATAAAAGCTGAGAAAGTTGACACAGGGAGAAATCTGGCTACAAGGGAAATAAAAAAAGTAGTATAGTAGTTGGAGGTGGATAAGAGGAATACCAGAAAGAACATAATTTGTATGTTGATGAGAATAGGTTTTTATAGAGAGGTAGGATTTGGTAATTGATTTTATTGAGAATAATAGAGAGGAAAAATCTAAGGACCATACATCCAGGATTCTGACTATAGTGCCATTATTGAGACCAAGAACAAGGGAGCAAGAGCAAATTTATTTGCCTCCAAAGACCATATGATTCCACAACATTGGGTAGGCTTCTTTACTTATCAATGTCTACTGAGGGAGAACTATAAAATGTTACTGAGCATCACCAGTCTGCACCAGTTCCTGATGTAATTAATCTCTTGGTGAGGCTTAAACTTAGGGAGGAATAATTCTGTGCTAATAGAATCTAGCAACCAGGTGAACCAACTGAATAAGAATGGGTTTGTATCGGCCCAAGAGACACAAGTTATGGAAAAGGGTTCTAAATTCAGAGTTGATGGGGAAATAATCCTACTTTTGTAATCAATATAATGAAGACTTAAAAACTGATAACTTTCAGATAAACTGTGGAACTAAACACTTCTCCTCCCCAAGAAATTAATCAAATCCAAATCTGTTTATATTCTCCATGTCTATTAACAGCAGTGGTGTAACTTACTATTCCCTTATTATTTCTGATATTACAGTGATTTACCATGGACATATTTTCAGAGACCTTAGGCCTCCCCTTAAAGAAAATTAAGTATCAGCTCTTGCAACAACCAAAGGAAATGAACTACTTCAGCTAATTCAAGGAAGTGCCTGGAGAGAAAGGCAGAAACTGCAAGAAAATAAAGTTTTGTTTTTAATTTTTAAAAAAATGTATTTTTATTGACTTCAGAGAGAGAGTGTGAAAGATATACATCAATTATGAGAGAGAATCATCGATTGGCTGACTCCTGCATGCCCCACTCTGGGGGTCGACCACAATCCAGGCATGTGCCCTTGACCGGAATGCCAACGCTCTATCCACTGAGCCAAACCAGCTAAGGCAAGAAAATAAAGTTTTAATTTAATAGCCCATTCTGATGTTTGTGGATGTAGGTAGCCATTTACAACAAATTCTAACTCTACTATTCAGTACTACGGAAAGAGATGGAATTTGGCATAACTTTCTCGGCCTAATGGTTGAGCTGCTGAAATGTCCACAGTTATCACATCCTCAGAACAAACAATTCAACTAACTGATCCTGACTTGGAAGTCCCAGATCCACTCCATTTCCAACCCTTTCGCGTGGCCCAGTTTTCAGAAGCTTCGACAGAAGGACGGCATCCGGGAAGCCTGTTGATCCCACAAGCAGCCCAATTCACGGGTTCTGGGTGGCACAGGGCTGGGAAAGCCTTGAGACTCTGAGCAACTACCCCGCTTTCCTTCTCCTCTTCTCTCATAGAGCTGGGAAGGCCGGGGGCCCCGTTCTTCCTGCATCCGACTCCCCAATACCTCTTTCCTTGCGGGACCAGGCCCTACGAGCCTGGTTCCCCACCTGCCCCATTCGAGGAGCACGCTTTCCGGTCCGCACTTCACCTACCTGAAGTCCGCCGCCTCTCCGTCGCGCCGAGCCCCCCACCGAAGAAAATGGAGTCGTCAAACCGAGACTGGGAACAGATAGTAGGGACCCACAGCCCGGACCCTCGGCCGCCACAGCCGCCGCTGCTGCGTCAACGTGCTACGTCACTTCCTGCTCCCTGTCACTGGGAGTGGGCGGGCCATGTCTCGCTCTTTTTTCCCACCCGGCTCCTCGGGGTTTGTCGCGGTTCAGGAAGGCAGCTTTCCAAACTGAACGAGCCGATTGCAGGCAGCCAGGCCTAGCCGGTTCCTCGGGCTGCTCTGGCCAAAGGAACCATAAAGGCCACACTAGGACTTCTCTATTTCCTCCTCTCTATGGTCCGCTGGTAACTTCCGGTTCCGGGGCGGGGCTAAGTTCCTTCTTGGGGTTAGGGACTCTGGCACAGCTAGGATGGCTGTGGTTTCGCTGCTGTTGTTCGGGGGGTTGTGGAGCGCTGTAGGAGCGTCCAATCCGGCTGTCGTTACTTGCGGCTCTGTGGTAAAGCTACTCAATACGCGCCACAACGTGCGACTACACTCACACGACGTGCGCTATGGGTCAGGTACTGTCCCCCGGTTTGGGTGGGCTAGGAAGGCTTGGTCGGCTCCGGAGGAGGCGGGGCCTGGAGAAAGGCTTAGGGGTGCGGTCTGGGGAGGTTAGGGGAGCCCTGGGAGATTCTTGAGGCCTAGAGGCAGGGAGAATTGAGTTGTCCTAAGACATCTTTTTTTTTTTTTTTGCTCAAAACTTTATTTTTAAAATATATTTTATTGATTTTTTTTACAGAGAGGAAGGGAGAGGGATAGAGAGTCGGAAACATCGATGAGAGAGAGACATCCATCAGCCGCCTCCTGCACGCCCCTCACTGGGGACGTGCCCTTAACCAAGTACATGCCCTTGACTAGAATCGAACCTGGGACCCTTTAGTCCGCAGGCCGGCGCTCTATCTATCCACTGAGCCAAACTGGTTTCGGCTCAAAACTTTTATTGTTGACTCTTGTAGACGTCCCCCATTTTTCCTTTCTTTGCCCACCTCCACCCAGTTCCATCCCCACACTATACATGGGCTATGCACATATGTCCTTTAGCTAATTCCTTTACCTTTCTTTATCCATTTCCCCCATCCCCCTCCCTTCTGACATTTGTCAGTCTCTTGCTTGTATCCACATCTCCGGTTCTATTTTGTTGGTCTGGTAGGTTCCACATTAGTGAGGTCATCTGGTATTTATCTTTCTCTGACTGGCTTATTTTGCTTAGCATAGTAATCTCCCGGTCCACCCGTGCTATCCCAAAGGATAAGAATTTTTTCTTTTTAATAGCTGTATAATATTCCATTGTGTAAATGTACCACATTTTAAGAAGAAAAGCATGTGCATATATATATACATATATTTTTAAAATATATTTTTATTGATTTCAGAGAGGAGGGAGGGAGAGAGAGAGAGAGAGAGAGAGAGAGAGAGAGAGAAACATCAATGATGAGAGAATCATGATTGGCTGCCTCCACGGGGGATCAAGCCCACAACCTGGGCGTGTGCCCTTGACTGGAATCAAACCTGGGACCTTTCAGTTCACAGGTTGATACTCTATCCACTGAGCCAAATCAGCTAGGGCCATCTTTAATTTTTTTAAGGAAACTCCATACTGTTTTCTATAGAGGCTGCACCAATTTGCATTCCCACCAACAGTGCATTAGTGATCCCTTTTCTCTACATCCTCACCAGCACTTGTTGTTTGTTGATTTATTGATGGTAGCCATTCTGACAAGTGTGAAGTGATACCTCATTCTTCCAAGGCATCTTAATGATAAGACTCAGTTTCATTCCGGTGAGCTATGTGCCAGGTACATACATTATATACATACTCTTAGATTTATAACATTCCTACAAGGTAGAAATTATTGTTATTCTCATTTTACAGATGAGGAAACTGACTCAGAAATAAATGGCATGCTCAAAGCCTTGCAGCTAATGAAAGACAGAGACAGAGTTCTATCGAAATCTGTCTAGATTCAAAGCCTGCTTTCAACTACTCCAGGCCTGCACTAATCAATTGTGGGAGAGACAGACATGAAGAAAAATTTCACTAAGTTCTGTATCTCTGAAGTTTTGAACTCCAAGAGCTCACTCTTTGACCATGACCTTCTGTTCTAGCTCTTTTGCATAGTAATACTTGCTCTTCAACTCTTTTCCTTTGTTCTCTTTTTATTCAAACTTTACCCTTGTAAAGAATTTAAACTAAAGAACTCACTGGAATTGGAGAGGAAACTGTTTTGAGAGTTTTTTATCATATGAAATTAAAAAGCTTAATTTGTGTTCATTTATATTTCAGCAATTATTTGTGGTTTCCTTTGGCATAGATTAATGAGCTCCTATTGTGTGCCTATTATTGTTCTTGATACAGGAGATTTGGTGCTCAGTCAGCAAGTTATAAGAAAACAAAAACAGACAAAAAGAGAAAAAATTAGTGAGAGAGCCATTTAAGCTGACTGCTAGATTTCTATCTTGGATGACTGACTGATGATGCTAATAGCTAAGAGAGGAAGGAGATTTTTCATGATTCTCAAAACCTGTTTGACTAGTTACACTTGGAAAGGAACTGGGTTGTCATTGTTGGGATGTCTTAAAAATCCTAGCAACAATTCAGTGAACACCTGCTATGTGTCTGCTTTATTACTTTGTTGTTAATCTTCACTCAATATTCCCCCACCCCCTTTTTTTTAAGAGAGAGTGGAAAGGAATGGGGGAGGAGAGATAGAGAAACATTGATATGAAAGAGACATATTGATACTTATTGCTTCCTTACCGGGGCCAGGGATCTAACCCACAACTCAATTACATACCCTTGACCAGGAATTGAACCTGAGACCCTTCGGTCTGTAGGCCAACACCCTAACCATTTAGCAACACCAACCAGGGCCGTTTACATTTGATAGATTGCTACTTTGGATCTACTAAATCAGAGTCCTGCCAACGGGAATCCAAGTTTAAAAAGCTCTCTGGATGCTTCTGAAGGGTGGTTAGATTTGAGAACCAGGTTCAGTCTAGAGCTCAGAATAGAGATCTGTGCTGAGCCTGAGATACACAGTTAAATACAGATGGTTCCTGCCTTAAAACATTTTTACTGTACATGGTGTGAAAACAAATTGAATTCAGTAGAAACCATTGAGGCTAAACTCTGATATGTTAAATATTAAATGCATTTTGACTTACGATATTTTCAACCTGTGTTGGGTTTGTCAGGACTAATCCTGTCATAAGTTGAGGAACATCTCTTCAACATCATTGTAGAGGTGGCGGTTTAAAAATGTGGGAAGAGTAAATGAGATGACCCAGGATAAACTGTGGTTCTCAATTTGAAGTCAATTTGAATCACTTGAAAAGTTGTTGAAGCTTTGTTCTGACCCCCAACAAATATATAAGAATGGATAGAGAGCCAAAACCCTATTGGCTCAGTGGATAGAGCGTCAGCCTGGGGACTGAAGGGTTCCAGGTTCGATTCCGGTCAAAGGGCATGTACATTGGTTGCGGGCACATCCCCAGTCGGGGGCTTGCAGGAGGAGGCTGATCTATGTCTCTCTCTCATCGATGTTTCTGGCTTTCTGTCCCTCTCCCTTTCTCTCTGTGAAAAATCAATAAAATATATTTTTTAAAAAAATGGATAGGGCCAGGGTTAGAACTCTGGGTAAAGGTTTAAGGATAGGAGAGGAAGTAGAGATCATGAGTTAGTGAAACATGGCAGTAAAGACCAAGAGAATTGTAAAGCAATAACCAGAAATAAAGAGGAAGAGTTTCTTTGTTTGCTTGTTAAGAAAAATGATATTAAAAAGCCATAAGCTGAGTGGAAGAAGCATTAGAGAGAAACTGATAGTTCAGTAGCTACAAACATTTACCCAGATAACTGTGGGACAAAGCATAATGTGTTAAGTGGTAATGTGGAAGTGTCATTAAAAGGCTGTGGTCAGGCAGGGCCAAGGGACTGAAGGCAAAAGAAGGAGGAATAGTAAAAGTATCTGGAATATATGTAGTGCTTTTAAAGAATTATGTATGTCGAGACCGGTTTGGCTCAGTGGATAGAGCGTCAGCCTGTGGACTGAAAGGTCCCAGGTTCGATTCCTGTCAGGGGCATGTACCTTGGTTACGGGCACATCTCCAGTGTGGGGCATGCAGGAGGCGGCTGATCGATGTCTCTCTCATCGATGTTTCTGATTTTCTATCCCTTTATATCCTATGCAAATGGCCTATTTGGGGGAATTTGACAGAAAATAAAGTTTTGCTGGAGGCCATGTGGTAGAGTGGTTAAGAATGTGAGTTCTGCCCTGGCCAGTTTGGCTCCGTGATGGAGCATTGGCTGAAGGGTCCCAGGTTCGATTCTGGTCAAGGACCTGTACCTTGGTTGCAGGCACATCCCCAGTGGGAGGTGTGCTGGAAGCAGCTACTCGATGTTTCTCTCTCATCGATGATTCTAACTCTATCCCTCTTCCTTCTTCTCTGTTAAGAACCAATAAAATATATTAAAAAAAAAAAAGAATGTGAGTTCTAGCCCTATCTGGTTTGGCTCAGTGGATAGGGCAGACACTCTGTGAACTGAAAGGTCCCAGGTTTGGTTCCAGTCAAGGGCACATGCCCAGGTTGCAGGCTTGACCTCCAATGGGGGGTGTGCAGGAGGCAGCTGGTTGATGATTCTGTCTTATCATTGATGTTTCTGTCTCTCCCACTTCCTTTCTCTCTGAAATCAGTTAAAAAATATATTTAAAAGGATGTGAGTTCTAGAGTTAGGGCATCTAGATTCAAATCCCAACACTGTCTCTTGGAAGTTGTATGAGTTTGGGCATATTATTCAGCCTTTCTAAGACTCCAGTGTCGGCTGTTAAACCAATCAAAGTGTAATATGCTAATGATATGCCAAGGCCACTTAACCACTCGCTGTTATGTGCAGGGGGCAGTCAGTCAGCTAGTTGACCAGTCACTATGACATGCATGGACAATCAGGGGGGCAGACACTGGGGTCTGGCCATTTGGGACTGAGCTAAATGGGCCGGACATGCCTGGACCCTTCCTGTGGTCCCTCCCCACTGGCCAACCTCTGCATCCCTCCCTGACCCCAGTCATGCACCAGTGGGGGTCCCTTGGCCTGGCCTGCGCCCTCTCACAGTCTAGGACCCATCAGAGCAGTGGTTTTCAACCTTCCTAATGCTGTGACCCTTTAAGATAGCTCCTCAAGTGGTGGTGACCCCCAACCATAAAATGGTTGCTACTTCATAACTGTAATTTTGCTACTGTTATGAACTGTAATGTAAATATCTGATATGCAGGATGTATTTTTATTGTTACAAATTGAACATAATTAAAGCATAGTAATTAATCACAAAAACAATATGTAATTATATGTTGTGAAATATTTATTTCTAATTACAAATAAATGAAATTTTGTCTTGAATCATGGTGTAGCATGGGTAACAGTCTTAATATGACAACAGTAAACTACATTGCTACATTTTGCTACACCGAGGAGCGGTGTGTTGGTTCCTAAGACCATGGGAAATAAGTGTTTTTCTTTTTTTTTTCTTTTTCTTTTTTAATTTTTATTAATTTTTTGGGAAATAAGTGTTTTTCAATAGTCTTAGGCAACCCCTGTGAAAGGGTCGTTCGACCCCCAAAGGGGTCGCGACCCACAGGTTGAGAACCACTGCGTCAGAGGATCAGAGAGCTGGTTTTGGCCCTATCCTACAGGCCAGACTCAGGGACCCCACTGGTACATGAATTCATGCACCAGGTCTCTAGTATCAAATAAGAATATTCAATCAAAAGGCTTGGGTTAGACCCTAGCAGATTTGGCTCAGTGGATAGTGTCAGCCATCTGACTGAAGGGTCATGGGTTCCATTCTGGTCAAGGGCACATACCTCTGTTGCAGGCTTGATCCCTGGACCTGGTCAGGGTGCATGTGGGAGGCAACCAATCAATGTGTCTCTCTAATATTGATGTTTCTCTCTCTCTCTCTGTCTCTGCCTCCTTCCCACACTCTCTAAAAATCAATGGAAAATACCTTTGGCTGAGGATTAACAACAAAAAAAGAGGCTTGAGTTAGTATCTAACATCTAGTAAGTGCTCAGTACACATTAATTAGCTAGCAATTCTTGTATATTTTCTCCTTTAAGCCTGTAGCTATTTATTTAGCCCAGTGTCTTTTAACCAGTGCAGAATTATACCACTTTAGAAAGTACTAACCAAATTATATATAAAAGTATTGTCGAGTCATCTAAATTTGATTAGTGCTGCCTAAAGTGATATAATTTTATATAGATATATCTATATAAAATTATATATAGATTTTATATATAATTTTATATAGATTTTATTTATATATATAGATTTTTATAAAATTATATATAGATTTTATATATAATTATATATAGATTTTATATATATAGTTCTCCCCAAAGATAATTTTTCTCTCCATTGATTTCTAGAGACAGTGGGAGAGAGGGAGGAAGGGGGAGAGAGAAACATCGACGAGAGAGACATTGATTGGTTGCCTCCCGCACACACCTATCGGGACTGGGGAACCTGTAACCAAGGTATGTATTCTTGGGAATTGAACCCAAGACCCTTCATTCCACGGGTGATGCTCTAACCACTGAGAAACCCAGCCAGGTTCTTTTTTTTTTTTTTTTCAGTACTCACCCAGGGGCATATTTTTATTGATTTTAGAGAGGAAGAGAGAGAGAGAGAGAGAGAGAGAACATTGATGTGAGAGAGAAACAGATAGGCTTCTTTCTATATATACCATAAACCAGGGATCAAACCCACAACCAGGTATGTGCCCTGACTGGGAACTGAACCCAAAACCTTTTGGTATACAATATTATGCTCAACCAATTGAGCCACTGGCCAGAGTAAAACTGGTCTAATTTTAATTGTGAAATGTGATTTAAAAAAAATTATTATAATACATAAAAAACATTAAATAATATTACAAACATTAAAATTATATAATTAGACAGCGGGCATATACCAGGGGCTATCCAGGCTAGTATATATAGGTAAACACTTCTTGTGCTTCAAAAAGAACCACAAATGGCTCTAGCCAGTTTTGCTCAATGGGTAGAGTGTTGGCCTGTGGATTGAAAGGTCCCAGATTTGATTCTGATCAAGGGACTATGCCCAGGTTGTGAGCTTGATTCCAAGTGGGGGCTGTGCAGGAGGCAGCCAATCAATGATTCTCTGTCATCAATGTTTCTATCTCTCTCTTCCTCTCCCTATGTAATCAATAAAAAAATATATTAAAAAAACAAAAAAACATATGTCCATTTATTCACTGCCCTTTGATGCAAATTATTGACATTTTTTGATATGGTACACTTTTTTTTTAATACATGAGTATATTTTTTCCATTGATTTTTCAGACAGAGTGGAAGGGAGGGAGGAATGAGGGGAGAGAGAAAGATTGATATGAGAAAGACACATTAATTGGTTGCCTCCCACATGCGCCCCAACTGGGATGGGGATCAAATTCCCAACCAAGGTAATGTGACCTGGACCAGGAATGGAACCCATAACCCTTCAGTCCACAAGCCAATGATCTAACCAGTGAACAAAGTGGCCAGGGTAGATAATGGTACACTTTTAAATATAGCTTTTCATTCATAAATAATACTGTATAAATATATGTAGTATTTTCCATATATATATATATATATCAGTGTTGTAGAAGAAAAAAGTATTACCAAGTGTAGGGTTTACTCCCTATCCCTCCAAGCCTGTTTTATGACATGAGGCACATTGTTGGCTATAGGAAAGAGGGGTCCATTTGAACTTACCTCTTTTTTTTTTTCTTCTTTTCTGATTGCAGGTAGTGGGCAGCAGTCAGTGACAGGTGTAACTTCTGTGGATGACAGCAATAGTTACTGGAGGATACGGGGTAAGACCTCCACAGTTTGTGAGAGGGGAACACCCATCAAATGTGGCCAGCCCATTCGGCTGACACATGTCAACACTGGCCGAAACCTCCATAGTCACCACTTCACCTCACCTCTTTCTGGAAACCAGGTGAGGTGGCATCCTACGAGCCATTGCTGTTTTGTGCTCTACTCAGTTGAATAGTTTGATATCTTTGTTCTTAGTCCTGTCTTTTCCAGGTGTAGATATTCTCTTTTTTTAAAAAAATAAAAAATGTTTTTTTGGTTGATTTCAAAAAGAGGAAGGGAGAGGGAGAGAGGAATAGAAACATCAATGACAACAGAGAATCATTGATGAGCTGCCTCCTGCACGTCACCTACTGGGGATAGAGCCCACAACCTGGGCATGTGCCCTGACCAGAAATCAAACCATGACCAGGATCCTGGTTCATGGGTTGATGCTCAATCACCGAGCACACCAGCTGGGCAGATGTTCTCTTTTGTGCAAACCTGGAGAACTGGCTTTGTTTCATACATGTGAAAGAAATTGTTTCCTGGTCAAAATGAAGACTTTATATCTAAACCAAATGAGGAGGAAAGACAGAGTATGTTAGCATATCGTAAAATTATCTTGATAAATCCTACAATAAAGAAACCTAATGGTTTCCAAACTTGCAATAAAAATAATTATTGTAATGATGCTGACTGACCACATTAAGAAAATGAATTAGGTATTATGCCATTTTTTCAAGCCGTGAGCTTTTGGGCGACCCCTTAATGACTACTTCCTACTCCCACTCTGTACTCTGACATAGTTTTCTCTATTATCATCTTACACTTAGTATGATAGATTTGCTACAGTTAATTGATAATATTGTTACATTGTTATCAACCAGAGTCCATAGATTATTCCAATCTCCTTAGTTTTTATTGCTCTCCTTTCTCTGTTCCAGGATCCCATCCAGGACACCACATTACATTTACTTGTCACGTCTCCTTAAGCTCCTCTTGGCTGTGACAGTTCTCAGATTCTTCTTGTTTTTGATTACTTTGACAGCTTCGAGGTGTGCTGGTTAGGTATATTATAGGGTGCTCCTTTATAGGAATTTGTTTGATGTTTTTCTTATGATTAGACTGGATTTATAAAGGTTTTTGGGAGAAAGATCACAGAAGTAAAGTGCCATTTTCATCACATCATAACAAGGATATTTACTGTCTACATGTTCTATGACTGTTGATACTGATTACCTGGCTGAATTAGTGTTTGTCAGGTTTCTCTTATAAAATTACTCTTTTCATTTTCCTCTTGTCTATACTGTATTCTAGAAAGAAGTCTTGCACAGCCCATACTTAAGAATGGGAAGTTATGCTTTTATGCCCCCCCCTTTTTTTTCCCCCAAACTGTAAGTGAAAGCTTATTTAGAAAGTCACAGAGGTAGAAGTGAGCTGTAGAAGAAATGGGCTGAGGAAACAAGTTTCAGAGGCAAAAGAAGGGCCCTTGCAGCTTAGGAGAGAGAAAGGGAAAGGTAACATACCTAGGAGAAGGATGAGGGGGTGGGAAAGGCATGGGCTTGCTCCCCGGAAGGAGAGCACCTATGCTTCCCCTCCTTCAGGAAGGAATAGCTACATGATTTATTTGGAATTCTTCTGTATGGGAGATTTGTTTCTTTTTATTAATATTTTGTTTATATCAGTATAGACTTATGTTTATATGTATGTACTAGTATATTAAGTTAGATATGAGTTCTTAATCATGTCTACAACTCTAATCTATTACCGCATAGATTATTCTAGTCTCCCTTTGTTTGTAAAGTCACACCAACAGTCAGATATCTGGCTCCACTGTCATCCATTCACCTACTCATTCACTTTTAGTATACATACAGAGTAGTAGAATTGTTCATTTTGTGCAGTTCCCTTTGCTTTAGTCTTAGTCTGCTTTTTATAGTTTTACATTAGATAGCTATTAGTGTATATTTAAATTATATATTTCTGAATTAATTTAACCTTTTTATTGTGATAAAGACTCAATATCTGGCCCTAAGGGGAATGAGATTAGAAGAGGAGAGGACAATAGAATATGCTATAATTTGCTCAATTAATATTTCTTATTCTGCTTAATTCTTATAATTATTCTGTAAGGTGATATTGTTATCATTTTATAGAAGAGGAATTGCATAGGAAGGGATGGAGCTGACATTCAGGGTCTGCTTGTTTCTCACCAGGTCATTTAAAATCTAGTTAAGGGGATAAGGCAGGAATATTTCAAATCAAATAAGAGCTATAAAGTATTTTAAGACTATAATAGAAAATATAAGGCAAATAAAGAGTTACTAGTAAAATTAGTGTTTGGGTCATAATCTTATGGCAGCTGCTTTTGTGTCCTTTATGTCCTTTATGTCCTTTATATCTTCTTATCTTTTTTCCACAGTTTAAATTATTTACTTCTAAACAATCCTGGAAAGCCTCTCATTTTTCACTTTTGGGTAGCCTTATTTTTCTTCCCATTGCCTACCTCCCCTTTTATAAGTCTGTGTACCAGCCATACTAACATTGCTACCATCTGTGTCTTCTAGGAAGTGAGTGCTTTTGGTGAAGAAGGTGAAGGTGATTATCTGGATGACTGGACAGTGCTCTGTAATGGGCCCTACTGGGTGAGGGATGGTGAGGTTCGGTTCAAGCATTCTTCCACCGAGGTTCTGCTGTCTGTCACTGGAGAGCAATATGGTCGGCCCATCAATGGGCAAAAAGAGGTGCATGGCATGGCTCAGCCAAGCCCGAACAACAACTGGAAAGCCATGGAAGGCATCTTCATGAAACCCAGTGAGTTGTTGAAGGCAGAAACTCACCATGCGGAGCTCTGAGTCTGGAGGCTGTGAGCCACTGTCACCAGAAAGTGTTGATAGACATCTGTTGGTGCTTCACCCTGGGATCTCTGCCACAGGTTTCCTGGGCATTGGCCATGTCACCACTAAGATGAAGATGGTCAGCAGAAAATAGTGACTGTGTTTGGAGGCTTCAACCTTTTACAATGGAAATGGTTGTTCTCTCAGACTTGGATCTGTTTTTTTTTTTTTGAGTACAAGACTTGTTGGTGAAGGAGCAGGTGCTTTTAATTCCTACTGATAAAATAGAAACTGAGGGAGCCATCCCTCCTAGCTGGGAAATTTTTACTCTTCAAAAACTTGCCCTCATGGATTATTAATATGTGTGACTTTTCCCCTGCTTGCTTTTTCCAAAATGATAAAAAAGAATTTCATTGTTAGTCATGGTGTTGTCATTTATTAGGTGTGCTATTTCATGATCTGATTAATTTTTTTAATAGGCCTCTATTTTGTGAGGCAAATTATTTTATTGCTTTTATTTTTATTTATTTTAAATATATTTAAAATAAATTGATTTCAGAGAGGAAAGGAGAGGGAGGGAGAGAGAGAAACATCAATGACGAGAGAGAATCATTGATTGGCTGCCTCCTGCGTGCCCTCTACTGAAGACTGAGCCTGCAACTCAGACATGTGACTGTGACCAGAATCAACTCGGGAACCTTCAATCTACAGGTCGATAGATAGCTCTATCTACTGAGCCAAACCAGCTAGAGCCACATGTTCTTTTTTACTACACTACAATTATGTTAACTCTTAGTAGATAACTACTCTTTTGGGGACAAATGTAGGGATATCTTTCTCTGAAAAGGTGGGTAGGACATTTTTGACCTCTGCTCACCTCTTTTCCTTTCCTCTGCTGGTGAATTCCAGAAAGCTTGCTCCTATGTCCTTCAAGGATACAGTGGTAAACAGGGGTTTCTGCCATCTACTGGAATTTTAGTGTCTAGCAGGCCTTTTTATTTTTAGAAACTTTCAGATTTTTTCTCCTTGATTTGTTAGGGAGTTAAGGTAGAAAACATTTCTAAAAGTGCCTGTTATACACTGCTTTCCTTTTACAAAGGCCCATGTTAATATGGGTTGACTTTTCATCAAAGCAAAAATTCTCTTCAGTTTCTTTTCGTTAGTGAAAATAGGTAATAATGGCCCTGTGATGTGATTTGGTCCCCAGTAGGTGGCGTGCAGGAGGCAGCTGATCAATGATTCTCTTCACTGATGTTTCTTCCCCTTCTCTTCCTCTTTAAAATAATTTTTTTAAAGAAAGGTACTAATGAGAACTTTTGGAAAGCAGGGGATAGTTTACGCCATTTCATAGGTACACTCTCAGATAACTGGGGAAACCTGTATAGATCTGTGCTAGACATGGATTTATAAGACATGATTTCTTTGCAAGGACTTGTGTCATTAAGTTGAGACCATAAACGAGTTGAGCTTTATTTGCACTCTCTGCTATTCAGACTCAGTTGCACTGATCCCTTCAGAGTTTTCCCAAAAGTAGACAAATGATAAAATCAACATTTCAGGCTCTTGAGGTGATTGGGAGTAGAATGTTAATAGTCCGGGATGAAAAAAATAAATGAAATGTTAGAAATCAGCTGACTAAAGGGAACAGAATGGACAAGATGAATGAGAGTAGGGAGCTGTGTTGCAAAGTACCCCTCTTGGCTTGGACAAAGTTTTCACTGAGTTGGATCTTCCCTAAAGGTTCACAGACAAAATATACCCTGATGGGAGGCTGCAGGTTATAAGGAGAATGGCAGAACTATAGTGCTTGAGGGATAAGTATGAACTATAAAGTAACAGCGGTGGAGCCCTGGGAAGGTGGGAAATTAGTGTTGAGAGGACTAGATTAGGAAGGGAACCAGGTGGAGGGGTAAAAGCAACTTCAGGCAACCCAGGTGAAAGTTAAAATGGTGCTTTATCTGAAAGAATGGAAGAGAGTCTTAAGTAAAATATTGGAGGACATTTATGGAAATTAGGATGTGAAAGCAAAGGTTTGTGAAGTACTTATTTTGAAATCTTCATAATTTCTTCAGCTTGTACTGTATTAGCATCACTGTAATAAAGTTGGAAGGGACCTTTGTCCAATTCCCTCATTTTATAGATAAGGAAACAGACAAAATAAAGTTGACCTGAATTCTCCATTTCATGTAATTGTTTCTTGAAGGGCAAGAACAATATCCTCTACTACTGTGGTATCCACTCTTATCCCACCCCCAATATGCCCAGATTGCACTATGCATAATAGACATTGAAAACTACAGCCCTGCCCTAACCGGTTTGGCTCAGTGGATAGAGCATCTGCCTGCAGACAGAAAGGTCCCAGGTTCGATTCCGGTCAAGGGCATGTACCTTGGTTGCAGGCACATCCCCAGTGGGAGGTGTGCAGGAGGCAGGTATTGATGTTTCTCTTTCATCAATGTTTCTAACTCTATCCTTCTTTCTTCCTCTCTGTAAAAAAAAAAAAATCAATAAAATATATTTAGAAAAAGAAAAGAAAAAGAAAACTACAGCCCTGGCTTTTTGGATTCTGGGTCAGAGCACATGCAAGTGATGCTCGTTCAATTTACAAGTAGGGGGTGTGTGTGCAGAATGTTTCTGTCACACATCATACATCAATGTTTCTTTCTCTCTCAAAACAAATTTAAAAAATCTTTAAAAGAAAAAACTCCAATGAAGAGTTTAGAATTGTGCTGCCCCCCACAGTAAGTCAATACATATAGGGTGTCTCCCCAATATATATATACACTCTTTAATAGCTGATAACTCACTTAATTTTCACTCCTTTTCAGGTTTAACTGACTTGAAATAATGGGTGAAGCCAGACTAAGCTTTGAACAAAGAAAATTTGTCCTAAAGTGCCATTAAACTTTTTTCTTCGGAGATACACAAAATATAAAGTTTACTGTATAAACCTGGTAAAGTTGAATTTAGGGTGCACAAATACCAAAAGAAATGATTCTTTTTAAATAAATTTTTTTGATTTCAGAGAAGAAGGGCGAGGGAGAGAGAAACATCAATGAGAGAGAATCAGGGATTGGCTGCGTCCTGCACGCCCTCTACTGGGGATTGAGCCCACAACCCTGGCATGTGCCCTTGACTGGAATTAAACCTGGGACCCCTCAGTCCACAGTCTAATGCTCTATCCACTGAGCCAAACTAGTTAGGGCAGGAAATGATTCTTGTTTTGTTTTGTTTTAATATATTTTATTGATTTTTCCACAGAGAGGAAGGGAGAGGGATAGAGAGCCAGAAACATCAATGAGAGAGAAACATCAATCAGCTGCCTCCTGCACGTCCCCTACTGGGGATGTGCCCGAAACCAAGGTACATGATCTTGACTGGAATTGAACCCAGGACCTTTCAGTCCGCAGGCCGACACTCTATCCACTGACCCAAACCGGTTTTGGCTAAGTGCAGCTTTTAAATGATTTTGTTTAACTGAAACACTCCTCACAATAAACATTGCCAGCAAGATTTTGCCTCCTTTGCAAATATCTGCAGCTTCCAGGACTGTGGTTCTTAAACATAAAATAAGCAGGTATACTAGAAGGTGGTACACTTGGTTCTTTGGATATAAAAGATCATTCTTTCTTTTTTATTGGTTTCAGAGAGGAAAGGAAAGGGAGAGAGAGAAACATCAATGATGAGAGAGAATCATTGATTGGCTGCCTCCTGCATGACCCCCACTGGGGATTGAACTCACAACCCGGGCATGTGCCCTCCCTGATGGAGAATCAACTGACAACCTCCTGGTTCATAGGTCTATACTCAACCACTGAGCTACACCTGCTGGGCGGATCCTGTTTCTTAATATTCACCTGGCACCTCCTGCTGGACCCAGTACAGCTCAAATCAGACTCAGTCCAATCCTGGACCCAGTCTGGTTCTTCAATTGAACCCAGTTCAGTTCTTAAGTTGGACCCAGTTTACTTCAGCTGGTAACCACCACCAGTTCCCATGGGACCTTGAATTGGGAAAAGGATTGAACCAAAAAATCCCAAGGGTTGTGGACTGATTTCAGAATAAATGGAGAACCGCAGCTGGCACCAAAGTTCTCAACGTGGAATCTGGGGCTGATTCCAAACATAGGGGGAGTTGCAGACTGAATCGTTAGCAGTTCTCATCGTGGAATCCCAGGACAGAGCTCAGGCAAGGGGTTTTCCACTGGGAAATTGTGGTCTTGTCACCAGAAAAGAACCGGGACCAAGGCGTGTGGGTCTGCCCCAGGCACGGTCTGGAACCCATTTGCTCCTAAGTGTCCTTGGTTAGGGAAGATAAGACCGTGATTTATAAGCTGGCTGTAAATTGCTTGGCCTTATTTAACTATCTGTTTCCCGGTTCCAGTTGCCAAGGCATTTTTCTCACTTCTTATTAACCTGCCTGTCTAGGGCCATGGTCGGCAAACTGCGGCTCTCGAGCCACATGCGGCTCTTTGGCCCCTTGAGTGTGGCTCTTCCACAAAATACCATGGCCTTGGCGAGTCTATTTTGAACAAGCGGGTTAGAAGGGAGAGAGATAGCTAGAAACATCGATGAGAGAAACATTGATCAGCTGCCTCCTGCACGCCCCCTACTGGGGATGTGCCCACAACCAAGGTAAATAAATCCCCCTCCCTTCCCACCGGAAGAACCTGGGACCTTTCAGTCTGCAGGCTGACGCTCTATCCACTGAGCCAAACCGGTTTTGGCAGGAAATGATTCTTGACATTTGAGATACTATTGCTTTGTGTTATCAGTACCTGAACCGGTACTGATAACACAAAGCAATAGTATCTCAAACCCAGGTACTGATAACACAAAGCAATCAGTTTGCAAAAAGGCATTGACAAAAAAAACACCAATTAATTTCTGAAGGTTCTTTTAAATTTTTGAAAATGAACTATGTTAATAAACACTGATATTATTATATTCATTCAAAATGTGTATACATTTTTTAGGACATCCTGTATTTTACATACAGTCCTCCCCCCATTGATTTTCAGAGAGTGCATGGGAGAAATATCAGTGCGAGAGAAAGACACATTCATTGGTTGCCTCCCGTTGGCCCCCTGACTGGGACGGGATGGAACTGTCCACCCAGGTTGATATCCTTGACCAAGAATATCAGTGAGGGCATACGCTCCAACCATTGAGCCACATGGGCTAGGGCTGGGACACCCTGTGTCAACTGACTAGAAAAGTATTCACACAATGAATGAATTAAAAAGTCATTCCTTAGTGAATTAAACACTAATTCCTTTGAGGTCTTATAATTATCTCTTGGTTTTCTCAATGATGACAAGACTCTTGAATAAGGTAGGAGAGCTACTTCGTATGACTCAGAGGTAGAACTTATGCAGTATCCCCGGTCCAAATCCTAAGTGGTCAAGTCGACTCTATAACCATCCCAAGAAAAGTGCTTTGTTAAATGGAACTCTGCTGCCGGCCTGACACACTACTAACCGGGGGGCTGTTTAGACTCCGACCCCACGCAAGTCCGTGGCTCCGAATTTCCGGGCGCTGAAGGGTGCGTCCGGGGTGGGGCGTGTGTATCAGTCCCCACTAGGTCCATTTCCCAGCGCCCTTTCCCGAGCCACGCCTGCACTTCGGGCTTGCAGCCGGTCGGCCCCGCCAGAGCGCGCGCCCGGAGCGGGGTAACGAGACCGCTGCTGGTTGGCGGGCTGCGAGGGGCGTGGCGCACGCGCGCCAACGCTTTCTGGTCCCGTGCTGTCCCTGTGTGTGCGGCTGGTCGGCCCAAGGCGGGGCTGCGGGGAGCCGGAGGCGGGGCCCGGCTGGGCGGGGGCCGGAGCCAGGCCGGGCCGGGGCCGGGGCCGGGGCCGGAGCCAGGCCGGGCCGGGGCCGGGGCCGGGGCCGTAATGCCCCTGTTCTTCGCCGCGCTGTTGGCCTTGCTCTTGGTTGCTCTGTTCACCCTCTTCCTAGGCCGGTGAGGGGATCCCGGCTTCGGCGGGGTGGGGGGTAGGAGTGGGAGGAAGAGACTTAGGAGGGGGCGCGCGGGCGGGAGATAGAGGGAGGAGAGGGCTAGAGGGGACGGTGGCGGGCGATGGCGGGCGGCGGCGCGGGAGGGGTCGAGCGGGGGCGCTGGGTCGGAGCTGGTGAGGAGCCACGGGGATGGGGGAAGACCGAGGGAGCGGCGAGGCCCGAGCAGATGCCGCGGCTGGGAGCTGAGTCGGTGTGTGTGAGGAGGGGGCCCGGCTCGTGGTCTCCTTTGCCGCCTCACACGCCCCGGAGTGCCCCTTTCTCCGACGCAAAGGCACCTGCAGCCTCGCCCCGGGAAGCCAGAACAGGTCTGACCGCCCTGGGGAGAGCAGCCTTTGAGCTGGCCGGGAGTGACCCGCAGTGCCTTCTGGCGGACATCTGTCTGCAGGGCGAAAACAGAGACCCTTTGGGGAGTATGCGAGGACACATCTGACACGGCTGCGGGTTCTTCGACTCCGGTTGGGGTGGGGCCTCTTCTCTCTACTTCTGGGGTTCCTAAAGATTTGAGGGGCTGCTTTCGCTGTCTCCAACTTAGAAGGTGGTGGAGTTAATTTGTCTGATTACATTTGGGTGGAAGGGACAGTCTGAGACTACAGTTCTGATCATTGTGGCTCAACGTATATGATAGAACAGTGTTTTGGGAGACTGGAGAGCTGCCCAGAAGACTCAGCTTCAGGATTGGACCCTTTGCAAGAGCTTCTAGGATCAGCAAGGGGTAAGGGACGCCATACCTGGGAAGGGTCCTATGAACTCACAGGGATTTTTCTGCAGGTGGCTTGTGGTCCGGTTGGTCACCAAGTGGTGTCAGCGGAAGCTGCAGGCGGAGCTAAAGATTGGCTCCTTTTTTTGGATCCAGAATGTCAGTCTTAAGTTTCAGCAGCACCAGCAAACAGTGGTGAGTCCTGTGGAATTCCCCGGGTATGTGAGTGGTGTTGATCCAGCTTAATTTCAACTTTTTTTCTTTTTAATAAATTCTGGGTGTTTTCCTAGTTATCCCAGTCTTGTCGCCCTTTGCCAAGATGATCTTAGTTTGGGAATGCTAGGATTGATGTAAGTTGTTCAATTGAAAATGCTGATAAAGCAGTGTCCAGGGCACATAAGAACGATACAAAGGTAAAGCACAGAACAAAGATAACAGGAAATAGAAGAGCTTATTGTTCTAATTTAAGGGGGAAACAGGGCAACCTATCCATAAAAGAGAAATACAAACATTGTGAGGAGCAGGATATAGTGTGGTGGAGAGAAGCCCGTAGAAATGGATGGGGAATCTTCCACCTCTTCTTAGAACCTTTCCTGACTTGTCAAGCTGCTCATGTCTTACCTAGCGGCTAATGTACAAAGCTTTCTTCCATGATGTTTTAGGAAATTGATAGCCTGTGGATTTCCAGCAAACTCCTTAGCCATGATCTGCCGTGAGTACTCTATACCTTCACTCTTCTTTGGGGGCATATTTGGGATTGGGGTTTGTAGAATGAGATTCTTCTACAAAGGCCTCAAAGAAGGGAAGAAGTGGGTTCTTGGCTTGATGTCTTCTGAAAGCTATTATCTCTAGTGAGACAGATATTGATAACTACTATGAGACAATCCTCCAGGATTTGAGTTACATTTTTCTTTTTCTTTTGAGCTACATTTTTAGGGAGGATAGGAGAGTGAATGTGAGGGAGGGGAAGAGACTACTATGGAAGGGATGGGCCTGATGGCAGTGAGGTTTCTGTTCTGGGCAGGCGCTATGTGGCATTGTGCTTTGGAGAAGTACGTATCAGAACTGACCTTCAGAAGCTTTCTGGCCTGTTTGCGCCATTCTCCCAGAGCACAGGAGTGCAACAAAAAGAGCTGTCCTTCAGCCCAGCCTTATTGAAGATCATCTGTCAGGTGAAACTACTCCCTTTTTCTTGGACTGTACTGGGATGACTGGATTTGGTAAAAAGCGAAAGAGTTACATGGTCTGAAAAGAAACCAGAGCTTGGAATGACTGGCTTTGGAATCATGGGTGGATTTTTCTACTATTGGGGGGCATGATACTAGGAGCTGTTTCTTACTCTCTTTCTGTTAGAAAGAAGGGGAAGTGCCTTGACATTAATTACTGTTCTTTGTTTCTTCTAGCTATTCTCCATTCATGTAGATTCTATAAACATCATGGTTCTCAAGGTAGCTACCTCTGAGTCCTTGTGGCACATTCAGATCAGAGAAAGCAGCTTTCTTTTGGATAGTGATGGGAAAAGGTAAAGTTGGGGTAGAAAAGGGTCTAGTAGGCCCATTGCCTTACAGTTGTTTCAGGGTGGGTGGATGCTTGGGCCTTCTTATCAAAGTGTCAAGTTCTTATTCTGTGTAATTTGAGGAGAGGCTGAGATTAGGCACTTCTGCTTGCCTTGTCCCTTCCAGCCAACAAAGCTTGATTGAAGGTAAATGGTGAGAAAAGGAGTCAAGTGCTTTTAATTTTTTTCCTTTCTCAGGCTAAAATGTGAGGTGAGCCTAAGTCAGATCAACAGCAAAGTTCTAAAGAGTGGCCAGTTGGTGAGTATGCCGTGGTCCTTCAGATGCCTTGTTTCCTTCTGGTCATAAGAAGGAGCTTATACCGTAGATTCTGTGTCCTTATTGGGCTTCTCTCAAGGTAATATTCCCGACCACTGAATTTTTGACCCCAAACTCCCAGACTCCCTATTCATACACACCTTAGCAGCTTATTCTTTCTGCAGGAGGACACCTGCCTAGCAGAGCTCTCACTGGCCCTAAAGCTGTGTCTAGAGGTGGGCATCAGGAGTCGGCAACTGAAGGCAATTAATGTGGATGTGTGGACACTCCATGCTGAACTGCATGAGGGCCTCTTCCATAGTCAGCTGTTGCACCAGGGCTCAGGCCTGGCACCCAAGCCTATTCCCTGTTCAGGTAAAGCCCCTGTCAGTGAGCTTCTTGGCTGCCCTGTTCTCAGGTTATTTTGGAGGTAGAAAAATATAGTCTCACTACTCATTTAGGTGTAATTTGTTAGTCACCTTGGCCTTGGATTCTGAGGATAGAGGAAATAGGACATTTGCTTGTGGTGGGTAAAAGAACCAACATTTAGTGGGTAATTATAAACTAGAGGCCCAGTGCACGAAATTTGTGCATGGTGGGGGGGATTCCCTCGGCCCAGCCTGCACCCTCTCCAGTCCAGAACCCCTTGCAATTCTGGACCGCTGGCTCCTAATCACTCACCTGCCTGCCTGTCCAGTCGCCCCTAACTGTCCCCCTTCCTGCTGGCCTGGCATCCCTTACTGCTCCCCCACCCCCACTGGCCTGGTTGCCCCATGCAGCCTGCTTATTCAGTCATTTGGTTGTCCCTTACCCCCCTGCCAGCCTGGTTGTAGGCAGCCATCTTGTGAGGGCATGATGGTCAATTTGCATATTATTTCTTTATTATATAGGATTTATAGGATTAGACCTGTACTATGTGCTTTATACACTGAGTGGCCAGATTATTATCTCTGAACACATAATAATCTGGCCACTCAGTGTATATCCTGTATAATAAAAGGCTAATATGGAAATTGTCCCCTTGAGCAGGAGTTCTACCAGGTAGGCCGGACCCCATGCACAAATTCATGCACCTTACACACACACACTCTCACTCACTCACACACTGGCCAGATTATTATGCGTTCAGAGAGCATAATAATCTGGCCACTCAGTGTATATGTTCTTTCACTAAATCCTCAGCATTGCACCAATGAGAACACTGAAGCCTAAGAAGTTTAGAGATTTTTTTTCTTTCTAAATGATAAGAGAAAGTTTATTTAGAAAATCACAGAGGTAGAAGTGAGCACTAGAAGAAATGAGTTTAGGAAACAAATTACAGAGGCAAAATTAGGGGGCCCTTGGAGCTTAGGAGAGAGAAGGGGAAAGACTCAAGACGAGCTCCTGGGAGGCAGAGCCCCTAGATAGGTATTTTGACAGGTCACACAGTTAACTGATATTAAACATGGGGTTTAAATTATTTAATCCTAAGTCCATATTCTTTCTATTATACCAATCTGTTCCCCAAACTATTTTTTAGACTCTGGGGAACGAATTACAGCATGTTCCTGAATCTCTGGGATATTTGCCTTTTAGCCTAAGATTGGGCATTTGCTTTGTCTATTTTATTTTAAACAGAATTTTTAAAAAAATATATTTTATTGATTTTTTTTTTCAGAGAGGAAGGGAGAGGGACAGAGAGCTAGAAACATCGATGAGAGAGAAACATCAATTAACTGCCTCCTACATGCCCCCCACTGGGGATGTGCCCGCAACCAAGGTACATGCCCTTGACCGGAATCAAACCCGGGATCTTTCTGTCTGCAGGCCAACGCTCTATCCACTGAGCCAAACCGGTCTTGGCTGCTTATTCTATTTTATATAGTAGCTTTTGGTCAAAGAGTATAGGGCATTTTTGGAGACTTGAATGTGTTAAGGATTAATGGCTTTTGTATTCATTCACGTTTTCAGACGTGACAAAAAACGTGGCTGAGTCAACTCTGCCTGGCCTCTACCTCCTTCAGCAGCTGCCAGACCAGGTGAAGGTGAAAATGGATATCACAAGTGTGGTGCTGTCCATGAATAGTCAAAAGAGGTGAGATCTCTTCTGCTACAGAAGCGTGGAGAGTGATAGTTGGAGCTATCTGCAGGGTATATGCAGCAAGTAGCTGCACTGAGCTTGTCTATGGGGAGAATGGGAATTCCACATATTTCTGAGCTAGAGTTTGTTTCTGGTTCAGGCATTTGAATTGGACGCTGAAGCTGTTGCATTTCCTGTACCACCGTGATGAGGATCAGCTGCCCCTTCGTAGTTTCACAGCAAACTCTGATATGGCACAGATGAGCACTGAACTCCTATTAAAAGGTTTGGGTGGGAATGCTGGTGCTGAGAAAATGGGAGGACCAGACACTCTTTTCCGCCACACGCCACATGGTCTTCTTAATTTAAGATCAGTGTGGGGGGGGGGGCGGAGGAAACCATACTGAGAGAAAATAGCCCCAACTCTTGAGTGTTGGTGACAACCTGTTCAACTTCTTGCCTGTGACATTCTCCTAGTTTTACCTTTTGCTCCCAGTGTTCTATGATCTGCCCTCTGCCCTTACAGATGGGTTGTTGCTGTCCCAGAGCCGTCAGCGAATTGTCTGCCTCAACTCCCTCAAGGCTAGTGTGCAGGTATGATGACTATGGTGTCAATAATTACTCCTTTCACCCAAAATCAGTTTGGCTCAGTGGATAGAGCATTGGCCTGTGGACTGAAAGGGTCCCGGGTTTGATTCCGGTCAAGGTCATGTACCTTGGTTGCGGGAACATCTCCAGTTGGGGGGCGTGCAGGAGGCAGCTGATCTATGTCTTTCTCTCATCGATGTTTCTAACTCTATACCTCTCCTGTTCTCTCTGTAAAAAATCAATAAAATATATTTAAAAAAAAAGAATTACTCCTTTCTCTGTTTTCTTCCTACATCATTGCCTTATGAGATAAAACCCAAGTTCATAGTTCTGGTGTTCTCATTTATAGGTAACTACCATTGACCTCTCAGCTTCTCTGGTTGTGAACACTTGTATTATTCATTACCGACACCAAGAATTCTCTCACTGGATGCACATGCTAGCACTTGAGACCCAAGGGTCTAGTTCATCTGTTCTTAAGCAAAAGAAAAAAAGGTCAGTGCAATCTTTTTCTATTACCATTTCATCAGATGGATTATTTTGGTTTAAAGTAATATCTTACGTGAAATACGTATTTGACTGTTTGATCTTTCTAAATTTCAGTTTCAATGTCCCAGTCTCAGTAACAATCCTATTTTATATATCTTCCCCATTAGATTAGGCTCTTTAATGTTAGGATGATGTCCTCTTTTTTTATGTCCTCAATACCTAGCACAGTTCCTTACACAAAATAAATGTTTGCTAAACTGAACTTAAATGATGAACAGTATCTTGTCTGCCTCAGATGATAAGGTCATATTAGCAGTGTCATATTTCTCTTTGTGTAGTGCTTGCATTGTGTTGCATAGAAAGCTTAAGGTTTAGTTTGGAAGTGATGCTCCTTGCTTGTAGAAGTTTGAATTCTATGATATGCTGATGTTTACCATATATGACCTATGAAATGGCAGTTTCATATGGTTCAACCTAATATCTTTCTGGTATTCCTGCAGATTAACTGTTGGGAGTAAAACTGAACTGACTAGTTCAGTTTTTTATTTTCTAGTTGCATCCGTTCCTAAAAATCACAACAAAACTCACACTGATTTTTGAGAGCCTCCATGATAGGAAGCTGCAATTCTTTCTTTATCAAACAATGATGTCTTATCCCTATACAGAACTTTCCCCCAAATCCTGGCTCCCATCATCTTTAGCACTTCCATCTCCAATGTCAACATTTCTATTCAGCTTGGAGATACACCACCCTTTGCCTTGGGATTCAATTCCATCTCTCTGGGTAAGGCTCTGGGATGTAAAAGGAACAAGACCTGTCCATTAGTGGAGCTGGACCCAATTGATGGTCACAGTGGCTCCATAGAACACCTCTCTCCTGCCTTCTTTGTTTAGATTATCAACATCTACGGCCCCAGAGTATCCATCAACGGTGCATCCTAACTGTGGACCACCTCTGCTGGCGGGTGGGCAGTGACTCTCACATTCAGCGGGCACCTCACCCACCCAATATGCATGTTTGGGGTGAGGCACTTGTCCTGGACTCTTTCACACTACAGGTAGGTGAACAGGGGTGGGTTTCCTCATCCTGCCCTACGTTAGGACAGGTAGCACATTTTTGGCACCAGGCAATGCATTAGGGCATTACAGAACTGTGTATCTGCATGCTCCTAATGGAGTCCCTCTGCATCTTTTCCAGGGTAGCTATAACCAGCCTCTGAGCCTGTCCAGCACCCAGTCAGATACCCTCTTTCTTGATTGTACCATCCGAGGATTGCAGGTAGAAACATCAGACATCTGTGCCCAATGTCTCTCTCGGATCTTGTCCTTAATGGGCCCACAATCTGGAAAGTCAGCAGAGTCTAAGAAATCTTCATTTGGGGAGTCTATATCATTACTGTGGAAGGTGGACTTGAAGGTGGAGGACATGAACTTGTTCACCCTTTCTGCCCTCGTTGGTAAGTAGGACAGGGAGTCTATACCAAAATGGGTAGTTTATAACCTAAGCACATTATGTAGATTCAATCTGTTCCTTCTAATTTAATGGAATTTATTATTTGGAATTTTTCTGAATTAGAAGATGAAATGCTGGAATTAGGCTTCTTGGTATTTCTTAAGGGCTTATAAAGGGCAAGTATTAAACAAGATATGTAAGAAAAAGACAGCCTTGATAACTGATCAAGAGAATGAGATGCATGTAGTGTTTATTTATTTTCTTTTTTTCATTGTGTGATTAGTAACTTGTATTTCTGGGCAGTTTGTAGGAGTTAGGGAACTTCTTTGCCCTTGCCAAAAGTTTAGGTTAAGATGGGAAAGGGGAGAAAAAAAAAAGATGGGAAAGGGAAATTTTCACTTAAACATGAGAAATGAAGTTAGGGAGGTGTGAGGAATAAAGATAACGAGTGAAGAGAATAACTAAGGAGAGTGAGGACTGAAGTTGCCACTAGAGAGCTGAGAATCAAGGCTGGCATGGTTTCTGGATGTTAGGTGCTTCCGAGGTCCGACTAGACACACTGACTGTCCTGGGAAGTGCTGAAACCTCCACTGTGGGTATTCAAGGACTTGTGCTTGCACTGGTGAAGTCAGTTACAGAGAAGATGCAACCCTGTTGCAAAGCTCCTGACATCCCTGCTCCAGTGCTCAGCCTCTCCATGCTCTCCATCACCTATCACAACAGCATCCGCTCTCTAGAGGTAATGCTTCTGTGGGGAGGTTGAATTGCATTGGGTTTTCCTTAGACTTAGAGCATTTCCCAGTCTTTTGAGTCATGTAAAACTCATCTGTGAGAAACACAGCCCCTTGTGTTCCTTTTTCCCTGGCTTGTTCTAAACATTTTTAACTCTTCATTATAAAATTTAAAGTATATGTAAAACTAGAGAGACTATGTGGACTTTCATGTATTCATTCCCAGCTTCAATAATTAAGCAGCTTATGACCAACTTATTTCATTTACACTTCCACCAATTGTTCCTGCCCTCTGGCTCTGGGATTATTTTGAAGCAGATACATAATATCCACTGTAAATATTTTGGTGCATAGCTCTGAAAAATAAGGGGCTTTTTAAAGATCATAATCTTGTGTCATGTTGCTGAAGCTCTCAGCTCATCCGAAGATGGAAGTGCTGGTAAGTTTTCAGAGGCTTTTCAATACCTTTCTTTCAGGGTATTAGATGGATGTGGGACCCTCTTAGGAGGAGAGTGGGATAGTTTCCTGTTTGTTAGACTTCAACTTCCTTTGGAAATTGAAGAGTTTCCTCTTCAGAGGTTGGAACTCCAAGGAATTTTTCTGTTCTGGAATTTAAATTTTCTCTGCCTACTTAAGATACTCAGAACCAATTTTATTTTTCATGCTGCTCCCTTCTTTGAACATACTTTCACATAAGTCAGTTTGCTGTATTTATTTTGTGTGTTCATTACTTTTTATACTAGAATTTAATAAAAATGTGCGTGAAACATTTTCAAATTGATTGTTGCAGTGGTTATGATACAGTGTGGCAGTTATTGAAAGATAACTTATGAGCAGAAACAAAAGTCAAATGGTTTAATGAGTATGTGCTGTATATACTAGATATACTTTCGTAGGTGCCAAATAATTATTAAAACACATGGCCTCTCCTCTCAGACAGCTAGAATCCAGTTGAGGACAACTTCAGTGTGAGTGCTCTTAAGTGCTCTTGGTGCTAAGACCACGGCAAGGGACCAATTAATGTGGTTACTCAGGAAAGACTTCTAGGTCAGTGGTCGGCAAATTCATTAGTCAACAGAGCGGCAAACCATGTCTCACCACTGTTCTAGGTGGAGATGGTTCTTGGGTCATATATGCATGTATAATAACCCCTGTCATATCTTCTGTTCTGGGACATGGTAATTGACAGATCCTTTTCTCTTGCTTCCTAAAGGTTCAGTGTGGTGCAGGGCTTACTTTGCTCTGGAGCCCCCCAGATCACATGTACCTGTACCAGCATATCCTGGCCACCCTGCAGTGCCGAGACTTACTAAGAGTCACTCTCTTTCCTGAGACTGTTCCATTCCTTGCACTAGAGACTCCATCTGAGCGAGAAGACCAACCTCCTGAACCATCTCCCTCAAAGCGGCTGCTAAACCTGACACTAGAGGTGAACACAGCCAAGCTGACTGCTTTTGTAGCCGAGGACAAGTTCATTACTCTGGCTGCAGAAAGTGTGTCACTGAACCGGCATGGAGGTTCATTTCAGGCTTACTGCCCAGAGCTGGCTGCTGGCTTTGATGGCAATAGCATTTTCAACTTCAAGGAGGTGGAGGTGCAGCTGCTACCTGAGCTAGAGGAGATGATCCTCCACCGGAACCCGTTGCCTGTTCTGCAGACCCTCCGCAACCGTGTTTGGCTCCTCTCCCTCGGCTCAGTTTCAGTGGAGTTTCCTTATCAGTATGATTTTTCTCAAACTCTGGATGAGGCTGTGGGAGTTCAGAAATGGCTTAAGGGCCTCCATCGAGGAGGAACTCATGCTCAGGCCTCTCCAAACCCTGCTCCACTCCCACCTGATCTACTTTTGAAAGTTCAGCACTTCTCATGGGTTTTCCTGGATGACATTTTTGAGGTGAAGCTTCGAGATAATTATGAACTGATGAAGGATGAAAGTAAGGAGAGTGCCAAAAGATTGCAGCTGCTAGATGCCAAAGTGGCTGCCCTTAGGAAACAGCATGGGGAATTATTGCCAGCTCGCAAAATTGAGGAGCTCTATGCTTCTTTGGAACACAAAAACATTGAAATCTACATCCAGCGCTCTCGTCGACTCTATGGCAACACACCCATGCGACGGGCATTGCTCACTTGGAGCGTGGCAGGGCTAGAATTGGTGGCTCTGGCAGATGCCTCCTTCCATGGGCCTGAACGTGTGATAGAGCAGGTTCGAGAGCTTGATCCAGGCAGCCCTTTTCCTACTGAGGGAGTAGATCATGTTATTCAGTGGTGTCGTATGCTCAAGTGCAGTGTCAAGACTTTTTTAGGTAAGTCTTTATTTGCAAAGCCTGGTGTTTGCCCTTGGCGCTCCAAGGAGCTCTTTGAGTGATTACAGAGAAGCTTGGATATATTGGGAACTGTGGCTGTTTTGGGATGGGTGGAGTAGGATGAGTGTGGCCTCTTCATACCTTTTTTTGTTCCTGAATTTCACCCTGAAACTACTAGGCTAACTTAAAGGAACAACTAACTCAGTAATCTTCAGGCTTAATGTGGCTCTTAGATCTGTGTTATTCCTTTCATCATCTGTTCAGGGTCTCAATGCCCTTTTTCAGCTTTTCTGCCATCTACTAGGTTTTTTTTTCTCAGTTGAATTTGTAAAATAGGTGGGTAAAAGTAGTAGCAGGGGAGAAAATGCCTGAGTATGCTGATACCGTCCCATGAATAGCCAGTGTGTATCTTTCTTATAACAGTTCGGATAAGAGACTACCCCCGGTACCTGTTTGAGATCCGTGACTGGCGGCTGATAGGTCGACTTGTAGGCACAGAACAGAGTGGTCAGCCTTGTTCCCGTCGGCGGCAAATCCTGCACTTGGGGCTACCATGGGGTAATGTGGTAGTAGAGAGGAACATGCCCCCACTCAAGTTCTACCACGACTTCCACTGTGAGTAGAGGAGGGCAGTTAGTTTGGGATGTTGTGATGGCTGGGGTAGAAGATGCGCTGAGGCCCTTCTGCAGTGAAGGAAGAGGAGAGGGATGAAGTTGTGTAACAACCTGTACCCTTTGCCCCTCTATCCCAGCGGAAATCTTCCAGTACACAGTGGTATGGGGCCCATGCTGGGATCCAGCCTGGACACTGATTGGCCAGTCTGTGGACCTCTTGACAAAGCCCTCAGCGGATCCCAGCCCACCCTTGCCATGGTGGGACAAGAGCCGTCTTCTGTTCCATGGGGACTGGCACATGGATGTTGAACAGGCGAACCTGCACCAGCTGGCTACTGAGGTGAGGGTTCAGATGAGTGGTTTTCTTATTAGGATGGTATGGTTGGGGGCTTGTACAGCATTTGGGAGAAGAGGGTGATATTCTTATCCATGTCTTACCCAACTTTTTGGGGGTGCTTATAGGATCCGTACAATACAACTGAGAATATGCACTGGGAATGGAGCCACCTATCATTTCACTGGAAATCTGGGCAGTTTGTATTCAAGGGTGACTTGGATGTCAACGTGAGAACAGCCTCTAAGTGAGTTGAGAGATGGTGGGACTTTAACAAGACTCAGGGTGGAGGGAGTGGGGAAGAATCAGGGGTCTGCAAGTGACTGGGGCACTGAAAATTGGGATTGTTGTGAGGCAGGTATGATGACTGCTGCTTTCTACACCTGCCTGACCTCTGCATGACACTGGACCTTCAGTGGCTATGCCATGGGAACCCCCATGATCACCATGGCGTCACTCTTCGGGCCCCAGAATTTCTGCCTGAGGTGCCCTTGGGCCAGCTCCATGACTCCTACCGGGCCTTCCGCTCTGAGAACCTCAATCTCTCCATCAAGATGGATTTGACTCGGCACAGCGGGAGTGAGGCTTGGGGCTGGGACAATGGGGAGGAAGAGCTGGGAGGGTGGGCTTTGACACTGAGGACTTCAGCTTAGTCTTCTGGGAAGGGAATGGGGAAAGGGCAAGGGAGGATTGGGGTTAGCACCTTTTCGAAGAAGGTTGCTAAAAGCAAAGAAGTTGGATCTTTGAAAAGAGAGAGTGTTGCCCTGTCTGGTTTGGCTCAGTGGATAGAGATCGGCCTGTAGACTAAAGAGTCCCAGGTTTGATTCCAATCAAGGGCACATGCCTGATTGCGGGCTTAATCCCCAATAGGCACATGGATGTTGAACAGGTGAATATCTCTCATCATTGATGTTTCTATCTCCCTCTCCCTGCCCCTTGCTCTCTGAAAACAATAAAATTAAAAAGAGAGGCTGTTGAGGATATTTTCTGTGAGGCTGAGTACTGTTTGGATTTTTAAATCTAGAACTTGAGCTAAGGAAGGATTTCGCTTCATCTCTGTGTTTTAACTGTAGCTAGGAAATGTCTATCCTTTCCTTTGCAGCAATATCCCAGCCCCGAATTCTGCTATATAGTAGTACCCTGCGCTGGATGCAAAACTTCTGGGCAACATGGACTAGTGTCACAAGGCCTATCTGTAGGGGAAAGCTCTTTAATAACCTGAAACCCGGCAAGAAGAAACTTGGCCAGCACTACAAGCAGCTTTCCTTTACTGCACTCTTTCCCCAGCTACAGGTCAGGCTCCAACATCCCTGCTGACACCTTCAGTTCTGTTCCTCTTTCATTGTTTACTTGTTTTTTTTTCTTTCCTGGTCTCTTAATCATCTCTCCAGTGCCATTCTTCATTCAGTGTTAAGTTCTCTTGTTACCAGGTGCATTATTGGGCCTCATTTGCTCAGCAACGGGGTATCCAGATTGAGTGCAGTCAGGGTCATGTCTTCACTCGGGGAACTCAGCGCCTTATACCTCAAGGTAAGGTAAATAATCCCTTTACTACTACTAGCCTATTCCTTGTTCTTTTTTGCTTTCTCAATTCCCTTCCCTTTTTCTCTTTCTGTCCCACACCATTCTTCTGTGCTGGTCTGCATGGACTCTGTATGCCTTCTTTCCTCAGCGGGCACAGTGATGCGGCGCCTCATCTCTGACTGGAGTGTGACCCAGATGGTTAGTGACTTAAGTCAGGTGACTGTTCATCTGATGGCCTCACCCACTGAAGAGAGTGCTGATCACTGCCTTGATCCCTTGGTAACAAAGACCCACCTACTGAGCCTGTCCTCCCTCACCTACCAACGGCATAGCAATCGCACAGCGGAGGAGGTACCGCCTGAAACAGTCTCTTTACTACCTATTTGTATGAGTACCTGTCTTAGTCTGCTCAGGCTACTATAACAAAATACCATACACTGAGTGGCTGTACTAATTTATTTCCCATAACTCTGGGAGCTAAGAAGTCTAAGATCACGGTGCTAGCATGGTTAGGTTCTGGTGAGAGCTCTCCTCCTGGCTTGTAGATAGCTGCCTTCTCTCTGTATCTTCACATGGCACAAAAAGAGTACAAGCTCTCTGATATTTCAGCTCTATGGGCACAAATCCCATCATGAGGGCCTCACCCTCATGACCTAATCTAAACTAATTACCTCCTATAGATCCCATCTCCAAATATCATCACATTGGAGATTATGGTCTCAAAATATAAATTTGTGGGTGGGGATGCAATTCAGTATACAGTAATACATTTTAGACTAAGTTTCTGGTAATGTTCCTAACTATATTCCAAGCATATATGTCATTACTCTATCATACACTCACTTGAATCAGCTGTATCAGCATCCTCTTTTTGAAGATTACTTTTCTCTCTCTTCTTCTAAGGATAATCTCTTGCCCTTCAGGAAATAGAGTACAATATTCCCTAGCACTTTATTTGTTCCTCTAACCCCGAATTAAGGAAGGATTTTAAGTTGAAATTCTCTGAGTCATTTAAAATACAGTGGATATATCTAATGTACATGCTGAAACCACTTAGTTTTTCTTTCTCCAGGACTTCCCCCCCACCATCCCTTACCTTTCTCCAGGGCCTTATTATCTCCCCAGAACAGGTTTTTTATTCAACAAGATTGTTTTCTTATCTTTGCATTTGTGGTCCAGGAGAAATGGTGGGGAATTTTCATGCTATCCTGAGGCTCTCTTCCTGTTTCTTAGGAGCTCTCTACTCGAGTTGGGGACCCTGCCTTTCATACACACCAGCTGCACTTGGTAGATTTACGGGCTTCCTGGACAACCACTAATCGGGACATTGCCTTTGGTTTATATGATGGCTACAAAAAGGCAGCTGTACTCAAACGAAATCTCTCTACTGAAGCCCTGAAGGGGTTAAAGATTGATCCCCAGATGCCAGCCAAAAAGCCAAAGCAGAGTGTCACAACCAGTGCTCCAGCTCCACCTCCTGTCAGCAGTCCCAGCTTTAGTGGACAGCCTGATAAGGGATCATCAGGAGGTAAGATAGGACTCTATTGGGTTAGGTTTAGGACAAGCATGTCAGACTCACGTGCCACAGGGCAGGCTGCATGCCTCATTTATTTGGCCCGTGTTAGCCTTTGAGTTTGATATGCTTGGTAGAATATGTACATTGGCTTGGACAGGAGTTTGAAAAGCGCTAAATCGTGGCTGATTCCATCTAGGTGTAGCAATGAAACCATTATTTTTCCATATCAGGCCACCCAAATATTACATAGCATTGATATAAGGCATAAAAGGGTCTGGTCCTATGGCAAGGAGGAGGATCAGGAAGAAATGGTGGGGCCAATGCAGGATGAATAAAGGAAAGAAGCAAAGAATTAGAGAATTGTTTTGTGTTTTGATGAATTATTTTGTTCAGTCAACAAATATTTATTGAGTACTTAATAGGCACAGAGCCCTGTGCTGGGTTCAGTGATAGATATAGAATGAATAAGAGTCTATGTTCCTTAACAAGTTGTCATATCTTGTAGTTCATTCATTAACTCAATCACTCATTTATTCATAGATTCATTTTAATTTTATTGAAGGTTTATAATATACCAGACATAACACTAAACCTTAGGGATACAAAGATGGGAGGAATCTTAGAAACAAGTAGATATAAAGATATGCAAATTATTATTTCATTATGAAAATTCTTTGTAAGAAATGCTCAAAAAGAAAGTATTTAAATCAGCATAGGGAAGTCAAGAAAGCCTTCATGATGAAGATTATAATGAAGATAGGTCCTTTTAAAACATATATTTTTATTGATTTCAGAAAGAGAGAAATAGAAACATAAATGATGAGAGAGAATCTTTGATTGGTTGCCTCCTTCGTGCCCCCCACTGGGGGTTAAGCCAGCAACTCCGGCATGTGCTCTGACCAGGAATTGCACTGTGACCTCCTGGTTCATAGGTTGACGCTCAACCCTTGGGTGGGCTTACTCATCTTTAAATATCCATCTCAGGGGTTGAGCATTGAGCTATGACCTATGCAGGAGGCAGCTGATCAAAGATTCTCTCTCATCATTAATGTTTCTATATCTCCCTCTCTTTTCCTCTCTGAAATCAATAAAAATATATTTTAAAAGAAGATTAATAAGAGTTTTGACAGGTGAAGAAAGGAGAGAAGGGCATTTTTAGGGAGAAGGAATAACAAGTTCATGGTGAGTTTAAGAACAAGATGAAATGCCACAAGAAAGAAATTAAAGAATATGGAAGTCGTTCTTGACGAGTGAAGGAGGGAATGCACTCAGGGAAGGTTTTATTGAGGAAATAACATTTAAGCTAGACCTTGAAGGCTTAGTATGGTTTGAACATGTAGAATTGGGGAGGAGATGGACATTCAAGACAGAGGGAATATATTGAATAGGAGTGGGGTTGGTAAAGCTTAGTGTGTTCAAAGGAGAGTGAACAGTCTATTTGGTTGGCATAGAGAGTATCTAAAAGAGAGGAGTGAGAAGATGCTGTTAAGGAAAGCTGGAGGTATATTATGCAAGGCTAAGGAGTTTTTGGTCCTTATTTAATAGACAATGGTGAACTACTGAAGGTTTTTTAATAAAGACGTCATCATTAGAGTTTTACTTTTAGGAAGATAAATCTGGCAATGGTGCAGAGGAGGACTAGAGAGGAAGGAACTGGAGGTGGGGAGACAAATTAGGAAACTATTGTGCTATCTCAACAAAAGGCAAAAAGGGGCTGAACTAGGTAGAGGCCATGGGAATGAAGATGAGGGGATGGATATATAAGAGATTTGGAAACTGTTTGGAAAAAGGAGTTAAAACAGGAGGAAAGCGAAAATGAGGCTAAACAGGTTTGAGAAGGTATAGAGTTGTTGATTTAGACATATTGAGTTTTTGGTGCAAGTAGTACATCAAAGTAATGTTTAGCAAACAGCCGGAAATGAGGGTTTAAAAGCTTAGGGCTAGAGATAGAGACTTGGGAATTACAGGATAGAGCTAAGAGTTCATGCAAAGGAAATAATAATAGTTGTTTACTGTGTGGCAGGTACTCTGCAAGATAAATTTCTATATTAAATTCTCTCAACAACCTTATGAGATAGTTTCTGTTATTTTACAGACAAGGAAACTGAAAACACAAGTTAAAGCAAGCTGCTGAGGGTCGCCATCAAGTAACTGGCAGAGATGGGATCTTGAACAGAGGCAGACTAGTGTAATTCTGGAGACTGTTCTTTTAACCATAACACTGTCAGACAAACTCATTAGAAGAAAGAGTAAGCAGGGGATGGGGGAACATGCAAAGGATAGACCTTAGGACAGTGGTTCTCAACCTTTCTAATGCTGCGACCCTTTAATACAGTTCCTCATGTTGTGGTGACCCCCAACCATAAAATTATTTTTGTTGCTACTGTTATGAATCATAATGTAAATATCTGTGTTTTCTGATGGTTTTAGGCTCTACAGCAGTGGTTCTCAACCTGTGAACCACTAGCAGGGTTGCCTAAGATCATAGGAAAACACAGATATTTACATTATGATTCATAACAGTAGCAAAATTAGTTATGAAGTAGCAACGAAAATAATTTTATGGTTGGGGGTCACCACAATATGAGGAACTGTATTAAAGGGTCGTGGCATTAGAAAGGTTGAGAACCACTGCCTTAGGAGATACTTATTTCTAGGACTGGGGAAGGAGAGGCTAGAACACAATAGCACTGATGGCAAGAGAGTGGTTTCATGTGGAAAGGAGTGGTTGACAAACAGCATTTCAAATAATTTGAAATTAAAAATAAAGGAGCAAAATGGGGGGCAGTGGAGAGCCTAATCTAGAGGTGGATATGCCTGAGAGAAAAAAATGCTACCACTTTACATAGTTTCTCTTGGGAACCTGTTATTTTTATTAAAAGTTGGGGGAAGTGAAATGACAACCCTTATTTTTCCCTTAGGGTCCAAGGGGTGGAGGGTGGGCTGGAGTTGGAGATTAGGGAGAATATGTCCTAGCCCTTGCCTAGCTAGAGAAATTGAAGGAAGATCAGTTTGGATGTTATCCCTTTGAAACTGTGACTTTTCCTGCTTCCTATTTCTCTGCCAGGTGCCTACATGTTGCAAAAGCTGATTGAAGAGACAGATAGATTTGTAGTGTTCACAGAAGATGACTCAGGTGTGAGTGACCAGTTGTGTGGCATTGCTGCCTGCCAGACGGATGATATATATAATCGAAACTGCCTAATTGAGCTGGTCAACTGCCAGGTATCATCTCTTTACCAGAGCACTTGGACACTGGGTTAGGTCATAATCATGTGTTTACCTTCTCCCTACCTCTAAATAAGAATGGGTGAATAGAACTCCAAAAAATTATTCCTTCCAGCAGGTATCAGGAATAACCACTCACTCACTCACTATGATATCTAAAAGCCAGTAGAGTTCACTCAGTAGGCCAGAATTAGACCCAGTTGCAGTTATTGGTACAGTTCTTTAATCTCATTTTTCTTGGTGGCTCTGGTACTATGACTCTTCTTCTGTCTCTGATATAGATGGTTCTTCGTGGAGCAGAGACAGAAGGTTGTGTCATCGTGTCTGCTGCTAAAGCCCAGCTGCTGCAGTGTCAACATCATCCAGCTTGGTATGGTGATACATTGAAGCAAAAGACATCCTGGACTTGCCTGCTGGATGGCATGCAATACTTTGCCACCACGGAAAGCAGCCCCACTGAGCAGGATGGCCGACAGCTCTGGTTAGAGGTTAGTCAGCAGGGCTGGGAAGGCCCTTTACGTCCCTTTTTCCATAGTTGGCCTCTTCCAGTAGTATTAATTACAAGAATCTTGACCAGTGGTTCTCAACCTTCTAATGCCGCGACCATTTAATACAGTTCCTCGTGTTATGGTGAATCGTAATGTAAATATCTGTGTTTTCTGATGGTCTTAGGTGAACCTGCTAGTGGTTCTCAACCTGTGGGTCACTGCTATAGAGCCTAAGACCATCAGAAAACAGGTCTCGACCCACAGGTTGAGAACCGCTGATCTTGACAGTACATATTGCTACCAGCTTTGCAGAAGAATGATAACACCTTAATGTAGGAACTGTAGCTCTGGTCTGTGAAGACAGATCTTTATTTTACTTTTTTTAATCTCATGCTGTTCTTTTCATTGCAAGAGAAATTCTCATTGCCCAGCACTAGAATAAAATGGATTGGATTTTTTTTTTTTACTTTTGAAGAGTTTATTGATCCCATTACTAATATCACACTTATCAGCAGGCAGCTTGGAAACAGGCAGTAAGTCAGAATTTTACTTTTTTTAGAAGTAGGAATTATTTTTTAATTTATCTTTTTAGAGAGAAAGGGAGAGGGAGAGAGAGAGAGAAATATCAATGATGAGAGAGAATCACTGATAGGCTGCCTCCTGCATGCCCCCTACTTGGGACTGAGCCTGCAACCCAGGCATATGCCCTTCACCGGATTCAAACCCAAAACCCTTACTCTGCAAGCCAATGCTCTTTCACTGAGCCAAACTGGATAGGGTGTAAGAATTTTAGATAAGCTCTGTCTTTTCTCTGATCACTCTATTAAAATACACACACACACACACACACACACACACACACACACACACACACACA
>JAAGEH010000016.1:25370141-25399521 GCA_011751065.1 Lasiurus cinereus | reverse complement strand
ACACACACACACACACACACACACACACACACACACACACACACACACTAGAGGCCCGATGCATGGATTTGTGCACTGGTGGGGTCCCTTGGCCTGGTCTGCGGCTCTCCGAAATCCCCTGAGGTGTCCCAGATTGCAAGAGGGTGCAGGCCAGGCCAAGGGGTCCCACTGGTGCACAATTGTGCCAGGGCAGGACCGTGGGCCGATTTTCTACCCGCTGAGCCAGACTGGTTAGGGCTCTGATCACTCTTAATGAAGATGACTGAGTGGTTCTTTAAGCAAGTCAATAAGTTTGATTAGAAAGGAGTCAGATTTTGAGAGTTCTAATGCCAGCTTTGCTATGATAGTAGCCATGAGCAAGTCACCTTTATTTGTAAAATGGAATTCTAATATTTCATCTTAACAAGATTGGTGAAGGATTAAATGAGAAAGTATTTTGAAAAATATAAAGCTTCATTCAGATGGAAGATAGTCTTTTTTTGGTCAGTATGTCTGGGGAGGTATGTGTAAGATAATCTTTTTGTTAGATGGTGAGATTGTGAGCAGTGGCTGTAAATTTCAGTTTCTTGGTAAAATTTGTACTGTAATTTCTAGGATATAATATTATTGGGAAATCTAATGGTTATGAGATGTGCCTAGTCAATATTCTGCATTGTCATTACTTATTTAACAGGAGTTAAGTGTTCACGTTGTGCTGGGCGTGGTACACCCAATGAGTTACTAGATCTAGCCATGTCTGATAAGGACCAATGTGATAACATCTTTTGCTATTCTATTTGGGTTAAAGCTTATCCCTTCTTTCTCCTTGGCTACTGCTTCTTCCAGTGACCTTAGGGCTCAATCTAGGAAACCTCTAGTATAATTATTATAAGAAGTAGTAAGCATTTCATCAGATATCAAGCCAAGTAAGGGTCAGGTTATTGATAATATGAAAGGACATGCCAATATATTACAGCTGTAGTTCAGGCAAGCAGGACTATTTACCAGTAGTCTCAGAAGGTAGGCACAGAAGGTGTTAACTATTCACACAGCATGAGCTATGCAAGCTCTACCAACCTGGCATTTTCTGAGCCTCCGCTGCTTTTAGGTATGCCTTCTTTTGCAAGGGAACACTTCTTTCCCCCCTCAGGATGTGATGTTAATATTAGATCGGAATGTCCTTGGCTTAGATGAGAAAAGCTTTGATCTTGCTTTTACTATATAAATTTTTGTGTGACTTGACAGATCTGCTTATGGTTTATATCACTCATTCTATTATTCAATTTGATGTCTGCTAGGCAGAGAGTCAAAATAATTCAATCCATTTCCCCGACGGCAATAGTGTCAGCATGATTTTCTGAAGAAAGAAAACAGTAAGAACACAAAAATATGAATACCAAAGTGGGTGGGAAATTTAGTCTTTGATGAAAATTTTGCTCATGACATGATTTGATTTTCCCCTAAACTTTTTAAGTTGTGATGAAACACAATTAATATAAAATTTACCTTCTTAACCATTTTTAGTGTACAGTTAAGTGTTATTAAATACATTCATAATGTTATACAACCATTACCACAATCCATCTCTTTCTTTTTTTATATATATTTTATTGATTTTTTATACAGAGAGGAAGGAAGAGGGACAGAGAGCTAGAAACATCGATGAGAGAGAAAAATCAATTAGCTGCCTCCTGCAGACCCCCCCCACTGGGCATGTGCCTGCAACCAAGGCACATGCCCTTGACCAGAATCGAACCTGGGACCCCTGAATCTGCAGGCTGACGCTCTATCCACTGAGCCACAGTCCATCTTCATAACTCTGTTTGTCTTATAAAACTGAAACTCTAGGAGAAACCAAGATGGCGGCATAGGTGAACACCTAAGCTGCTGCCTCACACAACAATTTCAAAATTACAACTAAAAGACAGAACGGACACCATCCAGAACCACAGAAAAGCTTGCTGAGTGAAAATTCTACAACTAGAAGTAAAGAGAGGGACTCACAAAGACTCAGAGGAGCTGTAAAAAGCTGAGGTACGGAGACACGCTCGTGGAGAGGACAGGCAGAGGAGAGTCTGGCTGGCTTCCTCTAGCGGGAGGGAGACGGAAAATCCCAACTGCACTGAACTCCAACTCTAGGCAAGACTCATACAGGGGAGTCTGGACTGTTGTGAAAAGGAAGGAGTGCACGGAAACTTAGGGGAGCAGCGAAAGCAGAGGTCTGGGGGTGTGCAAAAGTGTGCACACAGAGTGCTGACTGCTGATTGTGCCTGGCTTTCTCTAGCGGGAGGAAAACAGAACCTCACAACAGCACTGAAATCCAGGTCCAAGTGCACTGAACCCCAGTTTTGGGCAAGACCCTGGGCACCCAGAGTCATATACAGGTCCCTAGAGCACATGGAAACTCAGAGGAACTGGAAAGGCAGAGGTCCAGAAGCTCGCATGCGTGAAAGGCAGAGGTCTGGAGGTAAGTGCGCATGCGCAGACACAGCTGATCCTCACAACCAATTGGCTTGGAGGTCAATTCCCCAGTGATACCAACAACAATCAAGCATTAACTACAACAAGACTGTACACACAGTTCACAAAAGGGTGCACCAAGAATGTCTACCTCAGGTAATGGGAGGTAGAGAGCTACTGGGCCACATAGGACATCTAGCACACAAAGCTACTCTACCAACTCAGGGAAGAAGCGAAGTATGCAGAAACTAAAGTACAGATCACAAACGAAAGAAATGGAGGAAAACAAACGACTGGATATAGAGTTCAAAATCACGGTTATAAGGTTTTTAAGAATTTCCTAGAAAAAAAATGGATACATTTAGGGAGACCCAAGAGGAGATGAAAAAGGACCAACTAGAAATTAAACATACACTGACTGAAATAAAAAATATTATAAGAGACCTAACAGCAGACTAGAGGATCGCAAGAATCAACTCAAAGATCTGAAATACAAAGAAGCAAAAAACACTCTCCTGGAAGAGAAAAAAGAAAAAAAAAAGTGTGAAGATAGGTCTGTGCTAACCACGAAGGCAAGAGGAGAAACAGTCCAGAAATGGAAGATGCAGACGACACCTTGCCATGTGAGCAGTTGGCAGCAGTGCAGTGTACAGGATGCCTAGGACCAAACCAGAGAGGGTCAAACTGGCATTGCCACCATTTGTCCACTATCCAGATATCATTGATGACATGTACACATAAGGAACTGTTTGACATTGAAACTGGGACTCAAAGCTATCGGACATTGAAATTGGGACTCAAACAGTTTTCTTTTGCTGTTGTGGGTTTATTTCTAGCCTACACAGGCAAAATATTTTTAAAGACAAGAATCAGCAGGTGGGGGGGGAAGCAGATGCAGAGGCAAAGAAGCAATGAACTGTCGTGCTACAGTGGGAAGGCAGGGGAGGTTACGGGGGAGGGGCCCAAAGGGGATCAACTGAAGGACTTGTATGCATGTGTGTAGGCATGGCCAGTGGATACAGGGCAATTCGAGGGGTGGGGTGGGGGAAGGTGTGGGGAAGGGGAAAGGATGAGGGCATGTACTGGGGGGTGGGGAGGGCAATAGGAAAAAAAGATAGTGTAAGGAGCCTCTGGGACAGCTTCAAGCATACCAACAGAATTATGGGGGTGCCAGGAGAAGATGGAGAGCAAGATACTGAAAACCTATTTGAAGGAATAATGACTGAAAACTTCCCCTACTTGGTGAAAGAAATAGACTTACAAGTCCAGGAAGTGCACAGAACCCCAAATAAAAGGAATCCAAAGAGGACTACACCAAGACACATCATAATTAAAATACCAAGAGCATATGACAAAGAGAATATTAAAAGCAGCAAGAGAAAAACAGTTAATTACCTACAAGGGAGCACCCATACGATTGTCAGCTGATATCTTAGCAGAAATATGCAGGCCAGACAGGAGTGGCAAGAAATATTCAAAGTGATGAATAGCAAGAACCTATAACCAAGATCACTCTATCCAGCAAAGCTATCATTCAGAATTGAAGGGCAGATAAAGAGCTTCATAGACAAGAAAAAACTAATGGAGTTCATCAACACCAAACCAGTATTATATGAAATGCTGAAAGGTATTCTTTAAGAGGAAGAAGAAGAAAATGGAAAAGATAAAAATTATGAACAACAAATACATATCAATCAACAAGTGAATCTAAAAATCAAGTGAATTGAAAATCTGATAAACAGAATAAACTGGTGAATATACTAGAATCAGGGGCATAGAAAGGGAGTGGACTGATAATTCTCAGGGGGAAAGAGCTGAAGGGGGTGCAGGGAGAGACTGGACAAAAATCATATACTTATGGATGAGGACAATGGGGGGGGGGAAGGTAAGGACAGAGGGTGGTGTGGGAGCCAGGTGGAGGGGAGATATGGGGGGGGGAAAGAGGAACAATTTAATAATCTGAACAGTAAAAATTTATTTAAATAAAACTGAAACTCTACCTATTGCCTGGCTAGAGTGGCTCGGTTGGTTGAGTGTTGTCCTGTGCACCAAAAGGTTGCCATTTGATTCCCTCTTGGGACACATAGCTGGGTTTTGGGTTCAATCCCTGATTAGGGCCCATATGGGAGGCAGTCAATCAATGTTTCTCACTTACATCAATGTTTCTCCCCACCCCCTCTTCCTCTCTCTAAGCATGTCCTCAGGTGAGGATTAAAAATAACAAAACAGCCGAAACTGGTTTGGCTCAATGGATAGAGAGTTGATCTGGGGACTGAAAGGTCCCAGGTTTGATTCCGGTCAAGGACATGTACCTTGGTTGCAGGCATATCCCCAGTAAGGGGGTGTGCAAGATGCAGCTGATCAATGTCTATCTCTCATCGATGTTTCCAACTCTCTATCCCTCTCCCTTCCTCTCTGTAAAAAATCAATAAAATATATTTTAAAAACAACAAAACAAAAAACTATATCTGTTAATAACTCCTCACCTTCCCTTTTCCCCAGACCTTGGCAACCACCATTCTACTTTCTGTCTCTAATTTTAACTACTCTTTTTTTCCCTCCCTTATTTTTGAAAGTATTGTATATGTCCCCTTCTCCCCCACCATTGACCTCTTTGATTTTAACTACTCTTAAGTGCCTTATGTAAGTGGAGTCATACAGTATTTCACTTAGTATATTGTTTTCAAGGTTCACTCATATTATAGCATGTGTCAGAATTTCCTTTTTAAGGACAAATATTGTTCCATTGTATGTAAATACAATATATTGCTTATTTATTCATCCACTGATAAGACACTTGGGTTGCTTCCATCTTTTAGCTATTGTGAATAATGATGCTATGGACAGGGGTGTATAAATATACTTTGAGCCAAGCATCAGCCTGAACACCAAAGGGTTTGGGGTTTGATTCCTAGTCAAGCAAGGACATGTACCTGGCATTCAGTTTCAGTCCCTGGCCCTGGTTGGGTGCACGTGGAAGGCAACCAATCGATGTTTCTCTCTCCCCGCCCCCTTCCACTCTCCTGAAAATCAATGGAAAAAGTATTTTTGGGTGAGGATTAACAACGACAATATATACAGTATATCTTCAAGATCCTGCTTTCAGTTCTTTTGGTTATATTACTGGATCATATTGGAATTCTGTTTTTAATTTTTTGAGGAACTACCATATGTTTTCCACCAATGGTGCATAAGTGTTCTAATTTCTGGACAATCTTGCCAACACTTGTTATTTTTATTTTCTATTTTTTTCTAATTAGCCATCATAATGGCTGTGAGGTAGGACATGATTTTATTTTAACCTGGCTTGTTTTTCTGGCCTGAGGTCTGTGGACCTAGCAAAATGTGCATGTAAATCAGAATTTAGGTGGTTTGGGTCAAGAGGGAGACATACATGTCTTCTACACTGGGAAATCCTTCAAGTTATTCCAGGAAGTAGAAATCTAGATAGATAGTCTAACTACTTGTATCATAGAGAGCTGTGATCCAGTTGGCCAGAACAAGGTACTGATTCCCAGGAGTTAAAGGTGCATGTATCTCTGACTTCAGGTGAAGAATATTGAGGAGCACCGGCAACGTAGTCTGGACTCTGTGCAAGAGCTGATGGAGAGCGGGCAGGCAGTGGGAGGCATGGTTACCACCACCACAGGTCAGCTCTTCCCCATCATATGGTTATATGGTTAGGAGTAGATATGCATCCCAAAGGATCCTGATTTCCTTACCTACTCTTAATGCTGTAGGACCAAGTGTCTGAAGTTCCCTAGATATCACACATAGCTGTGGGGGAGGGGTGGCTCTTACAATACCTCTATTGAGAATATCTCTTTTCTCTTTCCCATCTCTTCCCAGATTGGAACCAACCAGCTGAGGCACAACAAGCCCAGCAAGTCCAACGGATCATTTCACGCTGCAACTGTCGAATGTACTATATTAGTTACAGCCATGATATTGATCCTGAACTGGCAACTCAAATTAAGCCACCCGAGGTTCATGAGAAACAGGAAAAGGAAGATCTCCTAAAGAAGCATGAAGGTATTCAGGACTTGAAATACTTTTAGGAGGGTATGAAGGAACTTATGAAAGCAGTTATTTGAGGTTTTGAGGCAGTGTATTATTAAAAGTCTTTCTCTGCACTGGACATTAACATTTCACTTTGCTCTACATTTTGTAAATTCTTCTATGAGAGAATAACCTGTATTCTTGGTGGGACCTGGGAAGAATGGGTATTTTTTTACTTTGAAATAAGCAAACATGTTTCTATCCATGAGCATTTCTTACCAAGCCTTTTCTATGGGGTTAACTAATAAGAGTGGTTCCAAATATGGTTTAGGACATGGGTAGATATTTAAGGAGAAACTTGAGCCTCTTATTTAGCTGCTAACAATTACTTAGGGGCTGTGGATACCTTCACCCTCATCCATCATGAGCTGGAAATCTCCACCAATCCAGCTCAGTATGCCATGATCCTGGACATTGTCAACAACCTGCTGCTCCATGTAGAACCCAAACGGAAGGTGAGCATGGACCCTTGTAGAATGCCACTTATCTTCATAGGAACACTTGAACTTTGTGCTTTAGAGTCCATTAAGAAAAGCCATGAGCACCCTAGCCGGTTTGGCTCAGTGGATAGAGCGTCAGCCTGTGGACTGAAGGGTCCCAGTTTCAATTCTGGTCAAGGGCACATGCCAGGTTGCAGGCTTGATCCCCAGTAGGAGGCGTGCAGGAGGCAGCCAATCAATGATCCTGTCATTGATGTTTCTCTCTCTCCCTCTCCCATCCCCCAAAATCAATAAAAACATATTTAAAAATTAAAAAAAAGAAAGAAAAGCCATGTTTCAGACTGAAAAAGGGCCTTGTGTTTGGTATGACATCTATTAGTCAATAGCAGCAGTTGAAATTTCACTTATCTAGGAAAAGTCTGAGTGTCCCTGAGTCTTGTATGGAGCTTACTTGTTTTTCTTTGTCAGTTCCCTATTCAGTCATTTAAATACCTCGAAGAACAGTAACTGCTCCCCACTTCCACCATCCCTACCCTGTGGGATTGGCTTGTTGTGAAATATACATTACCAAATCTTCTGCATTGGCCTACCCCTTACTCTTGCTACTAATAATGGTAATAGGTAAAGGGGAGCTTTCCAGAGGAGATCTTCACTTATTTTCATTTCTCTATTTCAATTTACTTTAAGACTTGTCTGTTAGAAAATCTTGTTCATTTCCCTTTCTATTCCTTTAGGAGCACAGTGAGAAGAAACAGAGGGTCAGGTTCCAGCTCGAGATTTCTAGCAATCCTGAGGAGCAGCGCAGCAGCATATTACATTTGCAGGAGGCCGTGCGACAGCATGTGGCCCAGATACGGCAGTTGGAAAAGCAGATGTATTCTATCATGAAGGTATTCACCTGGGAAGTCTGAGGACAGGGAGGCCTCCTAAGATGATGGAGATCTTCTCTCAGTTTCTCCTGTCCTGGCTTCCTAGTCTTTGCAGGATGACAGCAAGAATGAGAACCTTCTTGATCTGAACCAAAAGCTTCAGTTGCAGCTCAACCAGGAGAAGGCCAATTTACAGCTTGAAAGTGAAGAGCTTAATATCCTCATCAGGTGAAACAGCATACTTTTCTGCCTTTTTCCACTTCCCCAGCTGGAGTCGATTTCTCTTTGCCCATATTCTGATAGTCTTCACATCTAGTGAGTATTATCAAAGGCTGAAGTAGTAGATTCAGGCATCTCTTCCTGATGAACCTTACTGCACTTAGTCAAGAGGTTGAGAACAAGAGAGCCCTTCTTTTGGATCATCAATAGAGTACCTGCTGGGAAAGGAGAAAAAGGCTAGTTGGGAAAGATCACTTTTGTAGTCTTAATACTGTATGGCTGAGCTGAAAATAAAATATCTTGAAGTGATTAGAAAGGAACATAATTATAGATATAACCATAGGGGTTATTAATGCAAAGAGATTACTTTATCAAGAAGCTGTAGAACTGAAAGATGGATTTGCATTCCTATGGCAGGCTGTGAGATGCGATCCTTTGGGAAAAAAAAATGTAGAGGATAACTGTTTCAGAATAGATCCATCTCTGGGTTTATCTCATACATCGTTCTAGAGCATTCCACCCCACCCCCAATCCAAATGCTATTGCCTGAATTGGCTTTTTTATATATTATTTTATTGTTACTTATTTATTTATTTTCGTATTGGCTTTGATCTTCCTGTCCATTTATAGGTGTTTTAAGGATTTCCAGTTGCAGCAGGCCAACAAAATGGAGCTTCGAAAGCAACAGGAAGATGTGAGTGTGGTTCGTCGCACTGAGTTCTACTTTGCTCAGGCACGTTGGCGCCTGACAGAGGAAGATGGACAGCTAGGAATTGCTGAACTGGAACTGCAGCGGTTTCTCTATAGCAAGGTATTGGGTATATACAATCACACAAAGGCAGCTGTATTGAGAGGCACTGGCCTATCCTACGAGTCTAACTCATAAAAAAGAGAAAGAGGAGCTAGTTATTATATAACTAGTAGAGGCCCAGTGCACTACACTCATTCACTGGGTGTGTGTGTGTCGGGGGGCAGGGGAGGGGAGGGGATGTCCCCTCAGCCCAGCCTGCATCCTCTCACAGTCTGGGACCCCTTGCCCTTGCCTAAGCCCTCACCTAAACCAGCAGGTGGACATCCCCCAGGGGTCCGTAGCACTGCTGTGGAGGCAGGAGAGGCTCCTGCAACTGCTGCTGTACTCGCCAGCTGTGAGCCTGACTTCTTCTGGCTGAGCAGTGTTCCCCCTGTGGGAGTGCACTGACCACTATGGGGCAGCTCCTGAATTGAGTGTCTGCCCCGTGATGGTTAATGCGTGTTGTTCCACTGTTTGGTCAATTTGCATATTAGGGTTTTATTATATAGGATTAATGGATGTTATTAAAGGTTACTAATGAAACATGAGCAGAGTTCCCCTTAGATACATGCAATTATAGATGAGAGTGATCAAATGTTTCCCTCAGTGAATAAGATTATCCCTAGTAATGTGGCCCAAAGGGAGGTATTCTAAGTACTTCTTGAAATAGAACCTTAATTCTATACTGGCATTCAGTTTCCTATAATTACCCATGGCATAGAAGAAAGTACACTGTTCATTCCTCCCCAACCCTGCCCCTTTCCAGGATGTTTGGGAATGAATGAGACTATTTTGAATGTCATAGTGACTGGGAAATACTACTGGCATTTAGTGCCCTGGTCAGTAGGTCCTGTGAAAAACATGGGATTATTTGATTTCAAAAGAGATATCAAAGGTTGGGATTAGGCATATGGAGAACCTGAAAACAAATAGGTTATGTAGCAATTCTCTAGCAAGCTCCTGAGAAAAGGCTTATTATAGTGGATTGGGGGTGGGGGGTAACCTCTCTTTATAGGTGAATAAATCTGACGATACAGCAGAACATCTTCTGGAGTTGGGCTGGTTCACTATGAACAACCTCCTTCCCAATGCTGTCTACAAGGTAAGTCTTATTTCCCCATTCCTAGCTCATTCACATACTTTCTTAACACGGGCCTTTTCTAATGGCCCTTCCACATAAACCCACTATGGGAAACTGTGGTGATCTGAGCTGGTGAAAGTTAGCTCATCTTAGCAAGACTATTGCTTCTCCTTTTAGTCTGAAGAGGATTTGTGAGTTGATTTATCACTTTATCCTACAGGTAGTCCTGAGGCCCCAGAGCTCCTGCCAGTCTGGGCGACAGCTAGCTCTCCGTCTATTCAGCAAAGTCCGGCCCCCTGTTGGGGGTATATCTGTTAAGGAGCACTTTGAGGTTAGTAAACAGTCCTTTGGAGATCCAGGAACAAAGGGCAGTCAAAAGCTATCTGTGCACTGTATTATGTTGTTAGGGGTAGGTAAACTGTGGGATGATGTCTGAACTTAATTGCTTCTTCAGCCTTTTTCCTCTTTAGGTAAATGTGGTGCCTCTCACCATCCAGCTGACACACCAGTTCTTCCATAGAATAATGGGCTTTTTCTTTCCTGGTCGAAGTGTGGAAGATGATGAGGTTGGTGATGAGGAAGATAAGTCCAAACTGGTGACTACTGGTGAGAACTTTTATGGTGGTACTCCAGAAGACTGGGGTAGCATAACAGCCTCAGAGAGAGCTGAAACTCTAGAAAGAAGGCAACAACTGGTATGCTTGCTTTTTCATAGGAATACCAGTGGTGAAGCCTCGGCAGCTGATTGCAACAGATGATGCAGCAGCACTGGGCCCTGGGAAGGGTGTGGCACAGGGCTTGAATCGGAGTTCTGGGGTCAGAAGGTCATTTCGCAAAGCCCCAGAGGTATTGGCCTTGCCCTTAATGATAGAAAAATGGAAGTCCTAGGATACTCTGTTAAACTTGGCTGGGGATTTCTTCTGTTGCCTTTGAATTTACTCCAGGGTTAGAAGGAAATGGAGATGTTTGGGGTCCTAAATTTCTTCATATAGTTTCAGGGGCTCATGCTCCTTTTTTGCCTTCCTAGCACCCTGTCGATGATATTGACAAGATGAAAGAACGAGCTGCCATGAACAACTCCTTCATCTATATAAAGATTCCACAGGTTCCACTGTGTGTCAGCTACAAGGTCTGCTCCTCTCTAGCACTTTATAGAGCAGAGTGGGAAGGGAACCCGATAAGATCATCATAGATTAAAGACAGGGAATAGTCTAGCTTGTGAAGTTGGACCGTTGGTGATGAATCTGTATCCCCTGCTTCCATTGTCAGACTGAGATAAAGGGAAATCGGTATCTGTAGTTTGCTGCTATATAGGAAGGTACTAGACTGGGATTCAAGTACTGGCTTGGACTAAAAGTGGCATATGATAAGTCTTTCCCTTCCTCTTTGTCTTCCCTCCCCATTCTTCTCTTGCAGGGTGAGAAGAACAGTGTGGACTGGGGTGACCTAAACCTGGTGCTGCCCTGTCTGGAGTACCACAACAACACATGGACGTGGCTAGACTTCGCCATGGCTGTCAAAAGGGACAGCCGCAAAGCCCTGGTTGCCCAGGTATCCCGGCAGAGTTCATGGCTGTTTGGTTAGCAGGATCTGGAGCATTTCATTGTAGTGTGTATTAACAAGCAGCCTTGAGATGGGACAGGTGGATAAAGTGAACAACTTTTATCTCTGCTCTCTCCATGACTTTGTTCAGAAAATTAAATTGAATATTTATAGTTTCATATGTTAACTTGATTTTTTAGGAAACTGAGGGCTGACACAAACTCAGGTGTAGAATGGCTCTAATTAGACTGTAAGCTTCTTGAAAGCAGAGATCATTTTAGGATTTGAAGGACTCCATCCATTGTGCATGTGTGTAAATTTAATAAATCTTGATTGATTCACTATGACTTATTTTGTCTGTCCACTAATATTTACCTTCCCTTTTACTCCTCTCTGACCTATCAGGTAATCAAAGAGAAGCTAAGGCTGAAGCCTGCAACAGGGTCAGAGGTCCGGGGAAAGCTAGAAACTAAATCAGACCTCAACATGCAACAGCAAGAAGAAGAGGAGAAAGCGAGGCTCCTCATCGGTTTAAGTGTGGGCAACAAGAACCCTGGCAAGAAGTCCATTTTTGGCAGGCGCAAGTGATCGGCAATTCAAGAATGGCTGCAATACAGGATCTGACTCTGGCTCAGGCCCCAGGGACTTGTGGGGTGGGAGGCACTTCCCTTTATCCACCAGGACTTGTTGGGGTAGGAGCCCACAGGGTACTGCAGAGAAAGGTACTGCTCTTCAGCAGCTGACCTATTCGCTGCAGAGTATGGTGGATAATAATGCTGAGTTCTACCTCACACTGATCAGCCCGTTGAGGGCCAGAGAGGCGTCAAGAGAGCAAAACCCAGGGAATGGCCCCAGTACTAGGATTTGGTTCCCTTGGGGTCAGCTGAAGGGGTGGGGGACAGTTCTGATCAAGTGTGATAAATTTTTATAAATAGACATATATAAATATATATATATATATATATTTCTCTAAGTGTAACTGCTCTCCCCCTGTGCCAGAAAGTTGGGGTGGGCAGAGGGCTGATATGTCCCTCATTCCACTGCCTTGTATAAAAGAGGTATTAGTGTAATGGGGGGAATCAGCCCCTTCCCCAGTTTGTGCCAAGCTCACTTGGGGAGATGACAACAGGAGCCAGGGCTGGCCATAGGTCCCCCTGGGGTATGCCCTGGAGAATGATAAGAAAATGATTTAAAGATAAAAAAAATATATTTTAAATTTGATGCTTGTTTTTTTATTGTGTTGAGTGCATGGTTTCAACCTGTATGTATCCTTCCCTCCTCATCAACCTAAGACACATTCTCTAGCTGCCACTCTTATGAGAGGTTGACTTCTTCCCTCCTGCCTAATAATGTATCACAGATATTTCCCGTCCCAGCTCTAGGGTGACAATGGCCCTATGCTGATAGTTCTCTGCACATTTTAGTTCTGGTTATAAACCTCTTCTTAACCAGGGATGATAGGATTTGGGGATAAAGGTGAGGTTTGGTTGTATCACTTGAATCTCTAGCTATGAACAGCAAGTAAGAGGCGGGGCTCGTGTGTGATGCAGCATCGGGGGAACTGCTTATGTAACTGGGACAGCAGATTTAGTGAAAGGAGAAAGAGGCAGAGGCTGGGAATGGGAACAGTGAACTGTCGGCAGGGGCAACATGCCCAGGTGGCTCTTCCTAATAAGGTAGGCTGTGAGGCTATGGCAGCCTGTTTAGGGAAGGTGAAGGAAATCTGGGCTTGAGGCTGATGTGGAGCATGTTAGTGATGCCTACTGTGGGGGTGGGGAGGCTATACTGTGAAAGTATACCTCGATACTGGGAGGTGCAGGCTGAATCTTTGATGCCTCATGGGAAAATGTCCAAATACTGCTTTCCTAATTATTTGAATTATAGTCAAGAAATCTTAACCTTAGTCCAAAGCAAGAGTAGTAGTGGTGATTTTGCCTAGTCTCAAAAAATCTATCTCTAGGGTTGAGATTAGAGAGAGCACCAGCTGAGATGGGCAGAACCTTTAATGCCTTAGGGGTAGAAGGTTTAGAGTGGCTTCCTTGATTCTCAGCAGGGCAGCAACATCCAGGGCTCCTGGATCCGAGGCTGGAAGAGCCTCTGGTCAGGTGTTGGGACCACCAGGTCAGGCATGGAAGAACTGTGGGGACTATCGGGGCATCAGTGCCAGGATGAGGAGCCAGCTTCCCTGCTAGTAGAGAAGCCTCTGTCTGAGTGGCCAGTGCCTCAGTTCATCAACCTCTTTCTGCCGGAGTTTCCCATTAGGCCCCTTAGGGGGCATCAGCAGCTGAAGGTAGGTCAAATGGAATCACTGGAAGGGGTCTCAGTCTTGGTGAGAAGTTTAGAAACAACCAGAGTCTCAATTTCCCTGTTCTCCATTTTTCTGTACAGGTTTTAGGCCTTGTGGCTAAAGGTTCCTTTGGAACTGTCTTCAAGGTGCTAGATTGTGGCCAGAAAGCAGTATTTGCAGTGAAGGTAGGGACCTAGATATTCTTCCACATTCTAGTCCCTGCCTCGTTTTGTTTCTAGAAAGGTTGAGAGGAATAAACAATTCAATAGCATTATTCCCCTCTAGGAGTCATCATTTCTATCCTTTTGTAGGTGGTGCCCAAGGTCAAGGTCCTACAGAATGACATCCTGAGGCAATGCAAAGAGGAGGTTAGCATCCAGGTATGCCCAGAGTCCTGGAAAGGATCCTAGGAAGAACTACGTTGGAGAAAGCACCTCTCTTGTCCAACTGTCCTGGTTTTCCTGGTTCTGCCCCTCCCTTTGCTTCAACCAAGTAGATCCTGGGAAAAGTAGCTATCAGCAGAGTTAGTCTAAGTCCTTTTTTTGTTTGTGGTTGGGAACTTGTTTACGCTCATTTTCTGAAGCCAGTATAAACCTGGCAATGAACATTATTAGAGAAGGAAAACTATAAGCCAATCTCACTCAAGAAAGTAGATACAAAAATTATATCACAACCAAGTTGTATTCTAGGAATATGAGATTGGGTTAACACTTAAAAAAAAAAATCAATGTAGGCCCTAACCAATTTGACTCAGTGGATAGAGCATCAGCCTGTGGACTGAAGGGTCACAGGTTCAATTTCCAATAAAGGGCATGGACCTTGATTGCGGACACATCCCCAGTAGGGGGTGTGTAGAGGCAGCTGATTCATGTTTCTCATCAATGTTTCTAACTATCCATCTCCCTTCTTTGTAAAAAAATCAATAATATATATATATATTTTAAAAAATCAATGTAGGTACTAATACTTCCAGTGAAGATGGAGTAGAACTGGATTTATTCTCACCCATGAAACAACCACAGACAAAAAAGAAACCACTTAATAGAAAATGAAGAAAGGAGCTCACAAGCACTTCACAAAAGCAGATGTCCAAGTGACCTGTGTGTATATATGTATGTATATGCATACATATACATGAAAAGGTGCTTAACATCCTTAGACACCAGGGAACTGCAAGTTCAAATCCGAATAAGATCCCAACATTCTTACCAGAATAACTGAAATAAAGAAAAGGCACTGGAGAAAGAAAAGAATTATGTAACGTTTTTATAATATGTAGAAAAAAATCTTTCAGGATTTCCATTAAGGTTATCTATAAAAGTCCAGTGACTGGAATGGCAGAAGGACCGGAAGGAATAGAACCACCAGTGGCTATGACGCACAGTGCGGCAGCCAACCAGCCTGATCTGGGTCCTGATCAGCTCCCTCTTCCCCTCCTGGCCAGCCTCACCCTTGATCGGCCCCCAACACTCCAACTGGGGGCAGGGCTAGCCGGCTAACCACCCTTGGCCCCTCCCTGCAGCCAGCCCTGCCAGATGGACTCCATCAGGGTGGGCCAGCCTGATCCCACCTGTACATGAATTCATGCATTGGGCCTCTAATTAACTATAATTCTTAATTTTTAGTGGAATTCCAGTGTTTACTGTTTTACTCATCTAAATTTTTAAATTTGTTTTAAATAAAATACATATAGCTCCTATAATAAAACTTCATTTTTAAAAAATGCAAAAAGCATGATACTCTTGATGTAATAACATTTTGAGTATAATTTTAACTTTAAGCTTAAAATATAAATTACTGATTTACTTAAAATTTTATGTCAAATATGTCTTGCAAAAAGTTTTATGACTGCTTTTTTATTATGATTTTAAGTGTTAAAAATTACACAAGCATATGCAAACATACAATTAATCTGTTAGCATATACAGAATTGGAATGTCAAACCATTCAACACTGAGTCATTAGTATGTAAGTACTTAAAACTAATATATCTGCCACCATGGGTTGGTGATAAAATACACAAAATAAGTCTTTTAGACAAAAACAGCTAAACTTTAAAATGAAGATTATGATGAGTTTGACAAATGTTAGGTGACAATTTAGCAGTCCGGGATGACACGTGAGCAAGCAAGATGAATGAACTTTAAAATTTTAGGTGACATTCAGCTTTTACTACAAAAGAGGAAGCATTTCTCCCATTATAGAGGCATTGATACACTGTACTCTCTACCTGGCACATCCTGGGGGAGCTCAGATGCCACCTTTTTCTCTACCATGTTACTGCTTTCATGGGTTGCTGAGACACCCCACAGTGTTTTAGAGAAGCATTTGTTTTGTTGTCACCAGGATTTGCCGACAGTTATCTTTATCCCCAACTTCTGTTAGCCTACAGTAGAATGCATAGTAAAATCTTTCTCCTCCCTACCTCCCTCTCCTCCCCCTCTTCCTCCTTGTGCTGGGTAAAGAGGGTGGAGGGGGGACACAGGGGCAGCAGCTTCCTCCAGTATCGGTGCCCCTCCTGGGTGAGCTCAGCCTCATATTGGGCGTCATCTCAGCCTGTGGTACCAGGGACATCTCTCCAGCATGTCCCAGTGTGTTCCTTAATATGCTGGTTCCTGGATTACCAGGCAGACAGTCCCAATTCAGTTCATCTACTAGTAAACTGAGAGGTGGGACAGCAGCTCCCTTTCTGCACAAGTAGATATATTGACTTCTTGGTTGCCTTGATCCTCAGTTATCCTGTTTTTCCCTAATTTCCTGTTTTCTTTGTCCCTAGCGACAGATCAACCATCCTTTTGTACATGGTTTGGGAGACAGCTGGCAGGGGAAACGGCACCTCTTCATTAGTGAGTGGTCTCTCTTCTCGTTCCCAAGGTCCCTCTACCTCTACCGTTCTTCCCACCTGCGATTACCCATCCCTTTGGCTTGTTCTGCCTTTGTTCTGTTCCCTTTCTCACAGCACTTCTCTCCCAAAGGGAGAGGGAGCATATAGCATGTGGCATCGGGTTGGGCAGGAGGCCTATAATGCCTTGAGCCCAGGCCCAGTAGCCCTCAAATATTGCTAGACTTCTGGTTTGCAGTGTGCAGCTACTGTAGCACAGATCTGTACTCCCTGTGGTCCGCTGTTGGCTGCTTTGCTGAGACTTCCATCCGCCTCTTTGCTGCTGAACTGGTCCTGGTGCTATGTAAGTGAAACAGGAGTGGTATTGGAAATGAGGGAAGAATTAATCGAATGGGGGCCAAAAAAAAAAAATATATATATATATATTAATGTTAGAAATCAAAGAACAGGGATAAGGGTGAGGTGGGGCTACCAGGGAAATTGGAAAGGACAGGAGTGCTTCAACATATCCCCTGCTTGCTGTCATCCACAGGCTATCTCCATGACTTGGGCATCATCCATCGGGATGTGAAGGTAAGAGTTAAGTGCTTTTTTTCTTAGTCTGAGGAGGTGCCTTAGTAAGTTCCACAGGTCCAAGAAGGCATGGGGAAGCTGAGAACAGCTCATCTTGGGACCCTCATGGGTGCTAAGGATTTGGGCAAGGACCTTCCATGTATAGACCTGAATGTTGAGTAGGATATCTTCAGCTGGGGGGTATTCATGATGAAAGAGAGTTGAAATGAATAAGATGAATAATACTTTCTCACCTGTGATTTTTTCAGATGGAGAATATTCTCCTGGATAAACGAGGTAAATCCTTTTCTTTTCTTAGCCCTCGAATGGGAGTTACTTCATGTTTGTGAATGAGCCAGGACTGATGAGGGATGGAACAGAGTGGTACTGTTGCATTATCTTTTATATAGGTCATCTGAAACTGACAGACTTTGGTCTGTCCCGCCATCTGCCCCAGGGAGCTCGAGCCTATACTATTTGTGGCACTCTTCAATACATGGGTAAGAAAAAGGCCAAAGCAGGTGGGTAAGTATTGGGCAAGAGGATAGCCAACAGATGTCAATGACAAGTATCTTTCAAATCTGTAGCTCCAGAGGTCCTGAGAGGAGGGCCTTACAACCATGCTGCTGATTGGTGGTCCCTGGGTGTTTTGCTTTTCTCTCTGGCAACTGGAGAGGTGAGAGAATGGTGGTGCTGCTGGGCAGAAAAGAGAGTAGTTTTGCCCTATGGTGGGAAGAAAGAAGGAAGACCTTAGGAAACCTTGCCTTTTTCTTGCTAAGAAATGACACCCTCTCACCCCCCAACTTAGTTCCCAGTGGCTGCAGAGAGAGATCATGTGGCCATGCTGGCAAGTGTGACCCACTATGACTCTGAGATCCCAGCTTTTCTTAACCAGGGGCTCTCACTTCTGCTCCACGAGGTAAGAATGAGCACTACTTTTCTTTTTGACTACTGAACTAACCATTCACTCTCTCCTTTCCCTATACAGTGGTACCTCGAGATACGAGTTTAATTCGTTCGTAACCTTGAGGCGTGGGAAACTATGAGACGCTTGAGTAGTGGTAAACTGGTGGGTCGTGTGCAGCTGGCCGATCCGCGCAATTACTCCTATCTCAAATGTTGCTCGTATTTCAAAGCAAAAATAGCTCGCTCGACGGCTCGTATCTCAAAAACCTCGTATGTTAGGGCACTCGTATCTCGAGGTACCACTGTAATTGAAGTGGCATTTCCCCATTCCTGTGATTATTTGGGGGGAAGATGGGGGCAGATGGCTGACTTCAACCTCAAATACTATGTCATTACTTGCCCTCTAACCAGCATTTCAAATTTCATTCCTGAGTTCCTGGTCCTCCAAATATCCTAGCCATCCATAACAAATCACTTCTGAGAGAGTGGGCCAGTGCTGCTTTCTTACCAATACAGCTCCTTTATTCCTGCCTTTGCCCCCAAATTAGCCTATCTCCCTCTTTTACAAGTCCTTTCCTCTTTAGAGTTCTTTTTTTTTTTTTTTGTCCTCCACAGCTCTGTGACCTTCTTTTTCCCTTTCTAGCTTCTCTGTTAACAGCCCCTTTCCCATCCCAGTCCCTATTCCTTCTTGCTGTTTCCCTTCAGCTCTTATGCCAGAATCCCCTCCAGCGTCTACATCATTTGCATCGCTTCCAGGTCCACCCTTTCTTTAGGGGTGTGGCCTTTGACCCAGAGCTCCTACAGAAACAGCCAGTGAACTTTGTCATGGAGACTCAAGCTACCCAGCCTAGTCCATCAGAGTCCATGCTGTTCAAGGACTTTGACTGTAACCTGGAGTCCTATCTGGTCTATCCTGGACTTGCTTGAGCCCCTCTATTATGCATTGGGGCCCATCTGGGAACCTGAGCATCTCTTCCATTGCCAACTCAGTATGATCATCTTGATGATCCAGTTTGTTTTTACTTTGTATCCTTTTATTGATCTTCTAGGCCAAGAATGTCAAACATGGAGCCTGCTGGCTGTGAGTTTGACATGTTTGCTCTAGGCCAGTGGTCACCAACCTTCTGTGGACCACTGGTTGGCGAGTGCTGTTCTAGGCATTGTACCAGAATTTAAATCTTGGGCATTCTGCTATTGGCAGCCACAACTGACCTAGCTCTTCCCCTATTATACACCGCACGTCTCAGTTCAACATCTCAGATCAAAGTGTTGACCTTGTCCTCTGCTTCATATCTCTAGTGTTCATACCCTGAAGCTTTTAACCAGAGGCTTATTTCACTTTTCTCCCTCCTTGTTTTTGAATCATGTTTCTTTCCTTGAGCAATAATAACACTTCATGACTTTCTAAGGTGCTATTGATGTGTTTAACAGGCTTGTCAGAAGCAATATAAATATTTTTCAGAAGTCTCAAAAGCTGGCATTTCAACCCCCAGGTATACAACTAAAGCATATGATTCTGGGGCCAAAGCCAGTCTTTAATAAATTTAATTAAAAAAAATTTAAAGTGAATTATAATAACCAAGTATGAGGAAGAGAATAAATAGGAACTGAAACATGCGTGGGTTAAATGTCTTTAGAGGTAATTGAAATAGTTTTCCAAAACAAAACCCCTTTGAAAGACATTAGGATTCTTAAATCAATCATTGTCCTACACATCCCAGGATTCAGTTCTAATGGGCAAACCAAGGGATTAAGAGGCAAAACATCAACCTTAAATTTTTTTATTTTTATTAATGCTCACCTGAGGATATTTTTCCATTGATTTTTAGAGAGAGTGGTAGGGAGAGGAGAAACACAGAGAGAGAGAAACATTGATTGGCAGCCTCCCGCATGTGCCCCAACCAGGGCCAGGATCCAGCCTGCAACCAAGGCAATCAAACCCATGATCCTTCAGTCTGCAGGCTAATGCTCTATCTACTGAGCCCAACTGGCTAGGCTCATCCTTAAAATTTAAGAACCTTTTCCCTTAGTGAGAAAAGTCATCTGGACCTTAAATTTGTACATTTTTGGCCTTTATTCTTTAAATTTTCCTTTAACTTCTCTAAAGATTCATTTTTATTATTCTTCAATTACATCTGTTCTCTTTTTCCAGACCAAAAAGAGTCTGGGAAGTATTCTGTGTACTTCTTTTAATTCTGTCCCTGCATTATGCCAGATTTTCCCTGTACATTGCTAGTATTTTTGGCCTCTTTAGAATTGCTTTTTCTGGGTTGCACTTTGGCAATCTGTATCAAATCCCTATGAATGTTAATTGCTATAGATACTGTAAAGGGTATATATGACTATAATTCATAATGTTCTTTTTAAAAGATGCATAGGATAAATTTTCTCTGAACCCAGTTGTGCTTTCCTTAAAAGACACTAAATATTCTACTGACTGTATTTTTCTCTTCATATTGATGCTAAACTACTTAGAGCCAATTTGTGGCTGCTTCTATCCCGCAAGTGTTTAGGACTTCATGTTATGTATATTGTAAGCTAGCCACATTCTTGGTTTCCTTTATTTTCCTATGTTTTACTTTTTTTATCTTACTATATTATCTGCATCTTTGTAAGCCTTTTAGGAATGAGTAGGAATGAGGTTGGCATATAAATAAACAAAATAATGTATCTTTAATCTTTTTTTATTTCATTTGTTTCTCTTAGACACTTTTTTTTTTAAGCTTAAAAAAAAAAAGTATATTTCGCCGAGACCAGTTTGGCTCAGTGGATAGAGCGTCGGCCTGCGGACTGAAGGGTCCCGGGTTCGATTCCGGTCGGGGGCATGTACCTTGGTTGCGGGCACATCTCCACTGTGGGGCGTGCAGGAGGCAGCTGATCCATGTCTCTCTCTCATCAATGTTTCTGACTTTCTCTCTCTCTCCCTTCCTCTCTGTGAAAAATCAATAAAATATATAAAAAAAAGTATATTTTGATTTCAGAGAGGAAGGGAGAGGGAGAGAGAGATAGAAACATCAATTATGAGAGAGAATTGTTGATCGCTGCCTCCTGCACAGAGAGCACAACTCTGGCATATACCCTGACTGGGAATCGAATCATGCATGACCTTCTAGTTCATAGGTTGATGTTCAATCATTGAGTCACACCGACTGGGCTGGATGAGCTTTTTAAGCTTTCACTACATTTAAGTTGTAGTGACCAGACTGCACATTAGATAAAAACCATGAGTACTGCCCGGCCACGATGGCTCAGTGGATTGAGTGTTATCCCATGCACGAAGAGGTCATCGGTTCAATTCCTGGTCAGGGCATACACCTGGGTTGTGGCCTCATTCCCCAGTAGGGGACATGTAGCAGGTAGCCGATCGATGATGTTTCTATCTCTCTCCTTCTCCCTTCATCTCTCTAAAATCAATAAAAACATATTGAAAAACAACAACCCCTGAATACTAGAAATAGGAATGATTTCTAAAATAGTAGTTAACAGTACTGGAATTTAGACCTGGTTCCTGATCCACCAATACTATCTCGGTGTCTTTATAGAAATCATTTTAACCTCTCTGGATTTTAGTTTTCTATGTATGAAATGACTGGTTTTTATAGCCCTTAGTTTTGTTTCTTTTTAATTCTCACCCAAGGATATGCTGAGAGAGAGAGAGAGAGGAATGGGGGACAGAAATATCAATGTGAGAGAGAAACACTGAATAAACTGGCAATCTTTTGGTGCACAGGAAAACACTCACCCCATTGAGCCACTCTGGCTGGGCTAGCCACTGGTTCTTAATTGTGGGGGATGGGTTTCAGATATCTGATGCTTTTTTAAAGTGCAAATGATTTTATGAAACTATGTGTCTGGCCCAGTGTTAATTAATGTTTAGGTCACCCAACATTAGCTTCTCTGGAGTATATTGGGATAAAGTCTTTAGCACATGGTTAACATAATGTCACTAGGTCTCTTTCCTAAGTCATATTAGATTGCTTAGAGACAATGATTATATAAGTGTAGTTTATTTTTCAGGGTAGTGTAGAGGGGATGACAGAAAATCAAAGTTTCAGACAGTATAATTTGAAAAGAGCATTGTGCCATGTGCCCTAGTTTTGATATGTTCATACCCAGAAGGCATTCTTTTCCATCACCATCTCCTACCATTCAGAATCACTGACCTATAAATGTAATACCTTTATTTATTTATATTAAATTCACTTAAATTTTTAAAAATATACAACCTGAAATGATCTTTTAATGCTATGCTTTGATTTTTCATTACCTAGAAAAAAACAGATACACCTATAAATATGGATAGTTTACCCTATACTCACTGTCATTTTATTTTTTTTAATTTTTACCTGAGGATATGCTTTTTTTTTATTGATTGGTTGATTGAGAGAGAGAGAGAAACATTGATTGGTTGCCTGCTGTACATGTGCTGACTGGGAATTGAACCAGCAACCTTTTTGGTGTATAGGACAACCCTTCAACCAACTGAGCCAGTCAGCCAGGGTTCCCTTCTGTTTTTTTGTGTGTTTTTTTTTAAAAGAATTTAAGATTAGCCTCAATACCAATCCTTATATTCCTCTTCTAGAAAAGTGTCATTGTAGTTCTTCTCAGTTTCTCACTCTAACCTTACTTTATCATAAATTGAACTGTTTGTTTACTTGTTCATTGATTTTAAAAACTGGTAATCTCAATTTCTGGTTATCTCTTTTTTTATTGATTTTAGAGAGAGAGGAAGGGGGTGGGGAGAGAGCAACATTGATCAGTTGTCTCCCTTACACACCCCAACTGGTAATGTACCCTAGGTATGTACCCTGATTGGGAATCAAACCAGAAAACATTTTGGTGTACAGGACGATGCTCCAACCAACTAAGCTACCCAGCTGAGGCTCTTTGGTTACTTCTTAAGTAGTTTTCAATGTAAAAATTTTGTCAAAGTTTTTTTTTTTAAATTAATGAAATAAAATAATACTCTGTATTATTAACCTCTGTAATGTGCTGTATTGTTTCTCCCTCAACTCACATGCTGAAATCCTAATCCCCAGTACTTAAGAATGTGACTGCATTTGGAGATAGGACCTTTAAAGATATAATTAAGTTAAAATGAGGTCATATAGTGAGCCCTAATCTATATATATATAAAAAATAAATGACCAGAATGCAGGAATGACACGTCAGTATGACACACTGTGGCCGGTCAACCACTCCCCCCAGCTGCTGGGCCTGACTGGATCAGGGGTGGGACCAGCCAGCCAACCTCCCTGGGCCCCTTCCCACAGTTGGCCCCATCCCAGATGGCCCCCTCTATCCCAATTGGGGGCAGGGCCAGCCGGCCAGCTGCCCACAGCCCCTCCCCCTGGGCAGTCCTCCAATTTGGGAGCCAGTGGCCAACCTCCCACAGCCCTTTCCTCCAGCTGGCCCAGCCCCAATCAGCCCCCATCAGGGCCAGGCTGGCCAGACCCCACCAGTGCATGAATTCGTGCACTGGACCTCTAGTCCAATATAATGGGTGTCCTTATAAAGAAGGGCAAATTAGGACACAGACACACACAAAGGGAAGTCCATATGAAAATACTAGGAGGCAGACATCTACAAGCCAATGAGAGAAGCATCAGAAGAAACCAACCCTGTTGATACCTTGATCTCAGACTTTTAGCCTCTGGAATTATGAAAAAATAAATTTCTGTTGGTTAAGCCACCCAGTCTTTGGTACTTTGTTATGGCAGCCCTAGCAAATTAGTATAACCGCTATAAAGAATTCTAATAGATTAATCAAGAATGATTTAAAAATAAAAACATACCTCCTTTCCTACAGGTTGGCTTTACTTATATTCTGAGAATATATTATTATTTCAGATTTCACTAACCTCTTTCTGAATTTTGTTGGTTTATAGAATTGTCACATTGCCTCTTTTGTTCAGTACTCCATCATAACAGTAGTAAGGCTAATAATTCCATGGTTTCATCCATGAGCTCATTCAGAAGAACTGCCTGGTGGGTATTTCTGAATTGCTGATTTGGGTTATGGAATTGGATTTTTACAAAATAAGTAATCTCTAATCCTAAAATTTAAGAACAGTTGTTTTTAAATATTTGGGTCCTTACAGAATTTAATTCCAAATACATTAAGGCTTTAAATGTGAACATCAAAACATCCAGAATCTCAAGAACATTTGGGATACTAGACCTACAATCAGGGACTGGAGGAGATACTTAAACCAAGAAAGAAAATGAAAACACTATCAAAGAAAAAGGAGCCGAAACCGGTTTGGCTCAGTGGATAGAGTATTGGCCTGCAGACTGAAAGGTCCCAGGTTTGATTCTGATCAAGGGCATGTACCTTGGTTGCGGGCACATCCCCAGTAGGGGGCGTGCAAGAGGCAGCTGATCAATGTCTCTCTCTCATCTATGTTTCTAACTATCCCTCTCCCCTCCTCTCTGTAAAAAATCAATAAAAATATATATTAAAAAAAAAAAAAAGGTCCTAACCGGTTTGGCTCAGTGGATAGAGTGTCAGCTTGCGGACTGAAAGGTCTCAGGTTCGATTCCGGTCAAGGGCGTGTGCCTTGGTTGAGGGCACATCCCGAGTAGGAGGTGTGTGGGAGGCAGCTGATTGATGTTTCTCTCTTACCGGTATTTCTAACTCTCTATTCTTCTTCCTTCCTCTCTGTGAAAAATCAATAAAATATATTAAAAAAAAAAAAAGGAAAACATTTTATAAAAAGTTGATGAATGAATCACTCAAGAAATCCAGATGCTCTGAAAGGAAAAATAAACTTCATGACCACATAAATTGAATCTTTGTATAGCTCAAGATTGCATTAATAAAGCCAATGGACAGCCCAGTTGGTGTGGCTCAGCATTGAGCATCGACCCAGGAACTAAGAGGTCACTGATTTGATTCCTTGTTAGGGTACATGCCCAGGTTTTGGGCTCAATCCCCAGAAGGGGCTGTGCAGAAGGAAGCTGACTGATGTTGATGTTTTTCTCTCATTTATGTTTCTATCTCTATGCCTCTCCCTTCCGTTCTCAAAATAAAAACATTTAAAAAAATTAAAGCCAATGGACAAAAAAATAGATCTTAAAAAATACAATGTGATGACAGTTAATGTTTATTAACAGTGGTCAGCAAACTCCTTAGTCAACAGAGCCAAATAACAATACAATGATTGAAATTTCTTTTGAGAGCCAAATTTATTTATTTATGTATTTATTTTAGAGAGGAAGGGAGAGGGATAGAGAGTTAGAAACATCCATGAGAGAGAGACATCGACCAGCCGTCTCCTGCATGCCCCCCACTGGGGATGTGCCTGCAACCAGGATACATGCCCCTGGCCAGAATTGAACCCCCAGTCCGCAGGCCGACGCTCTATCCATTGAGCCAAATCGGCGAGAGCCAAATTTTTAAAACTGAAACCTCTTCTAATGCCACTTTTTCAAAACAGATTCACCCCCAGGCCATGGAATTTGGGGAAGAGCCACACTCAAGGGGCCAAAGAGCCGCATGTGGCTCGAGAGCTGCAGTTTGCCGACCATGGGTCTGTAACACAGTCTGGCCGCAGTGGCTTAGTGGTTGAGTTTGACCTATGAAACAGGAAAATCACATTTCATTCCTGGTCAGAGCATATACCCAAGTTGCAGGCTTGATCCCTGAGGCAGCAGAGCAATGATTCTCTGTCATCATTGATATTTCTATCTCTTACTCTCACTTCCTCTCTGAAATCAATAAAGAATATATATATATACATATATATATATGTATATATATATATAAAATGTCTATAACAGAACTCTTACAAATCAGAAAAGAACCTTTTTTAAGGGCAAGGAATATGAAGTGACAAGTCAATTAGATCTATATCAGTTGACTTAGGCTCTATACAAGACATTGAGAAAGAAATGCCTAAGTGTTAAGAAATTATGTCATTTTTGTAAAGAACTCAATGCCTTGTGTGTGTATGTGTTTGTGTGTAAGAGAGAGAAAGAACATGAAAAAGAGAATGGAAGGAAGAGAGAAGTAATGCAAGTGGAAAGAGAACAGAAAAAATAGAAAGGCATTAGCTCTCAATCCCAGAGACCTGCATATCAGTTAATTTTGTGGATAAAATAAATGTTTGTGTGTCATTCAGCTGGCATGGGTGAGTGGTGAGCATCAACCTATGAACCAGAAGGTCGTGGGCTCAATCCCCAGTGTAGGGCATGCAGAAGGCAGCCGATCAATGATTCTCATCGCTGATGTTTCTCTCTCTCCCTTCCTCTCTGAAATCAATAAAAAAAATTTTTTTTAATGTATGTGTATGTAAATAAGACGTGTGTGCATATATGTTTATAAAAGTGTACACACTTTGGTTACTTCAGGCAGGGGAGCTTTGCTTTTAATATATCCTTGCATTTTATTTCATTTGCTATAACAAGTACTTTTATAATTTAAAACACACCAAATTAAAAAAATATTATATAGCTGAGACCAGTTTGGCTCAGTGGATAGAGCGTCGGCCTGCGGACTGAAGGGTCCCAGGTTCGATTCCGGTCTGGGGCATGTACCTTGCTTGCGGGCACAACTCCAGTAGGGGGCATGCAGGAGGCGGCTGATTGATGTCTCTCTCTCATCAATGTTTCTAACTTTCTATCCCTCTCCCTTCCTCTCTGTAAAACATCAATGAAATATATTTAAAAATAAAAATATTATATAACACCAAGAAACTAATTCTGTTTATGTTAACTATTTACAATGGTATTTCCTCTCTCACATCTACCCCACCATATCCCTAATTTGCTGCTGGAAACACCATATCCTTTTGGCTATACACCTGGCATCAGACATACCAACTACAACAAGAGCTAAGCATTCCTATTCGCACATTTAAAAAAATAATTTTAAATATTATTATTGACTAGAGGCCTGGTGCACGAAATTCATGCAAGAGTAGGCCTTCGCAGTTACGGCTGCCTGGATCCCTCCCTCCCAGCCACCTGCAGCAGCTGCCTCCTCTGGTAGGATGTCTGGTCTAATTAGCATATTATGCTTTTATTATAGACTAGTGGCCCGGTGTACAAAATTTGTGCACATTAAAAGGGAGTTAGAGGAAATATTTTAATATTGCTATTTGCCCTTTCTCTATAATAAAAGTGTCAGAGATGAAAGAAAATTAGTAAAATGTATATGAAAATCTCCTTCCTGTCAGAGTCTGAGGTGTGCCTAGAGACCTAGGGTCAAGTCCCCACCCACCACCTGCACACGCTTCGAAAATGCAGGAGACCCAGACTTGGCCAGGTCCCCCAGCCTGGTGCTGGGTGGGGGGCATAGTCTCAGATCCCCTGTCAAGCTCCTCCAGGTGGGAGGAGCAGCCTGATGTCCCTCAGCCCAGCACTGGGGCGTGGAGGGGGCATGGCCTGAGGTCCCCTGTCAAGCTTTTTGGGGCAGAGGGAATGGCTTGAGGTCCCTCGCCCTGGCCAGGCACCATGCAGCCTCAGGTCCCTGCTGTTTGTTCATAACATTAAGATGTCCCAGCTAATTTGCATATTCTTCTTTTAGATAGATTTTTAGAGAGGAAGGAAGGTGGGTAGAGAGAAACACTGCCTCCCATATGCCCCCTATTGGGAATTAATCACAAAACTCAGGCATGTGCCCCGATCAGGAATCAAATTGGCGATCTCTTGGTTCATGGGACAATGCTCAACCGCTGAACCATGCTGGCAGGGTCCATTGATTTTTTTTTTTTTAGAGAGTGGAAAGAAGTGGGAGAGAGAGAGAGAGGGAGAGGGAGAGAGAGAGAGAGAGAGAGATATGTGGGAGAGACACACTGATTGGTTGCCTCCAGAACTCTTACCAGGGCTGGAGATTGAGCCTGCAACTGAGATATATGTGCCCTTATCCATAATCAAACCCGAGACCCATCAGTCCCTGGGCTGACACTCTAACTACTGAGCAACTGGGTCAAGCTGTTGACTCATTTTAAACCAGAAGTACATACCAGTATACCTTGGGGTTGCTTCTGTTGAGTCTTGGGAAATCTCAGGCTTAAGTTGGTGCTCTTATGTTCTTTCTCCCACTTTCCTATTCAAGTAACTGTTAATTCTAGTGCCTGCAGTGGGCGGCTATTATGTTTCTAGAGCAGTGCTGTCCAACAGAAATGTAAGCCTCATTAGTAATTTTAAATTTGCTAGTAGCTACATTAAAAAGGTAAAAATAGATGAAATTAATGTATTTTATTTAAACCAATATAACTAAAATATTTCAACATACCAATATTTTAAAAATATTTTACATTTTTTAATACAAAGTCTTTGAAACAGTTTGTATTTTATACCTCTAACACTTTTTTTAAAATATATTTTTTATTGATTTTTTTTACAGAGAGGAAGGGAGAGAGATAGAAAGTCAGAAACATCGATGAGAGAGAGACATCGATCAGCCGCCTCCTGCACGCCCCACAGTGGAGATGTGCCCACAAGCAAGGTACATGCCCCCAACCGGAATCGAACCTGGGACCTTTCAGTCCGCAAGCCGACGCTCTATCCACTGAGCCAAACCGGTCTCGGCACACTTTTTTTTTTTTTTAATGCCTATGCCATCTTAATTAGGGTTGGCTACACTGGAAGTGTTCAGTAGCCACATATGGCTGGTTGCTATGGTCCTGGACAGCATAGTTCTAAAGGAACACATTCCCTGTGGGCCCTGCAGTTCCTAACATTATAGTTCCTCCTCTTTGGATTACATATTGCCTTTTCCAAATTCATACAGACTTCAGAGTGTAAATAAGGTGCTGTAAGTGTTCAAAGGAAAGTACTTTATCATAAACTGTTATTTCTAAACTAGAGACCCGATGCACAAAATTTGTGCAAGGGACTCAGTCCCTGCAGCCCGGGCTTCATCCGGAAAGTTGTGGGGAAGGACATCCGGCTGTCCGGTCTAATTAGTATATTACACTTTTATTATAGATACTTATCTTTTTTTAAAATATATATATTTTTTATTGATTTTTTTACAGAGAGAAAGGGAGAGAGCTAGAGAGCTAGAAACATCAATGAGAGAGAAACATCGATCAGCCGCCTCCTGCACGCCTCCCACCGGGGATGTGCCCGCAACCAAAGTACATGCCCTTGACCGGAATGGAACCTGGGACCTTCCAGCCCGCAGGCCGACGCTCTGCCCACTGAGCCACACCGGTTTCGGAATACTTATCTTTAACTGTTTCCAAAACTCAATTCTACCTTCAATAGGTAGGCTGGATTTCCCACCCGCAGGGGTACTGAAATGGCAGGAAATGTAGTTGGTAGTGTGGGTTGGAATCTTTTTTTTTTTTAATGAAGTCTTTATTATTCAGATTATTACATTTGTTTCTCTTTTTTCCCCTCCA
>JAAGEH010000016.1:25290652-25370131 GCA_011751065.1 Lasiurus cinereus | reverse complement strand
CCTCCATAGCACCCCTCCCCCCAGCTCCCACCCTCCCCTCCCGCCCATTGATCTCATCCAAAGGTGCCTGATTTGTGGGTTGGAATCTTGACCTGCGGGGCGTCGGGCCAGTTTCTTGGTCTATGACTCAGTTCCTGCGTCTGTAAAGTGGGGATATTTACAGCACCTACTTTATTGATCCCTATGAGTATGAAAGGAGCTGATATATGTAAAGCATCTGTAACAGTGCCGGGTACATAGTAAATGTTCAAAACAAGTTAACTATTGTTCCCATTAACTCGCCGCAGGCCTTGAGGTTAAGTCCCACGAAAACACAAGACATTTGAAACGACTAAAATTACTGAGCGGGTTGAGAGCGACATCTCAATCCATTTCAGACGAGCAGGCCGAAGTAACAAACGCTCCACTCACCTTTCCCTTCAAGACTCCAGGCTGGTTTTCTGGTCGGGGCTGAGGCTGAGGTAACTGAGGGAAACCAACTTTTCTGACTGGGTGAAAGGGTGGCCCAATGGCGGCAGAAGGGATGGACTCCTTGACTTTCCAGCGAGCGACCTAGGTCCCCTCCCCAAGGTGAGGCTGCGAACCGGCCTCGGGTGGGCGCGCGTCCGACCCTCCCGCCGGCGACTGAGGTGAGGCGTCCGCCCACAGAACGCGCGCAACCGTGGGCCGGAGAGGCGTGGCCTGCCCGGCGCTGGCCCCGCCTCCATCCCCGCCCACCGCCCTCCAGTTAGGAGCCCCGAGCGGACGCGCCAGCCTGACGCATGAGGCTTCTCAGCCAATCCTGAGGCGCAGAGCAGTTTTAAAATGGAGGCGGCGCGTGAGCTAGCCGTCACCTCTCGGTGTGCGAGGGGATCGCTCTGTGTTCTGTGTTGAAGATGTGGCGGGTGAAAAAACTGAGCCTGTCGCCATCGGCCCAACCGGTGAGCGGGAGAGCCTCAAGGAGAGAGACAGCTGGGCCCAGCCTGGGGTGGGGGCGCGGGCGTGTGGAGTGTTTCGTCGGTCCTGGAGCTTCAGCGCCTCGGGGGTAGGAGCCCTGAGGGGGAAGGGAAGGGAGCGGGCTGAGAGGCCAGCCTTTCTCACACTGTCTCATTCTTTCTTAGGGAGAACCACCTGTGAGAACTCCTCTCCGAGATCTCAACCTGCAGGCCGAAGCTCTCACCAGCGCTGCGAAAGGGCCGGGGACACGCTACTCGCTGACCCCATCGCTGTGCAAACTGGGGCTGCAGGTGAGATTCGTCTGGCCAGCTTCTCCACTGGGCTCTCTGCCCAGCCGACAGCGCAGAGGAACTCAGGGCCAGAGCTGGAACGTAATTAATAGCGATAATGAAGTTTTCTACCTTAGTCACATCTATTTACAGCTATTCAGGCCAACAGAGAGGTGCTCTAGGGTGGTGAAAGAAAATCCACCGAGAATCCGGACCTCTATTTAGCTGTCAGATTTTATCACCTCCTCCCCCGTTTAATCTTTACCAAGTTAGAGAAAAATACTATCGTTTTGTTAGTAGTCTTGCTCTAACATGAACTCACATACAGAGATCAGACAGGTGATAGGCAATACACACACTTTCTGGAAATAAATATTACTGTTAAACAAGAAATTTCGGTAAAACTGAAATAAATATTACTGTTAAACAAGACATTTCAGTAAAACTGAAATAAATATTACTGTTAAACAGTAATTTCAGTTTTACCGAAATGTCTTGTTTAACAGTAATATTTATTTCCAGAAAGTGTGTATGTGAGTGTGTATGTGTTGTACTTGAATCTCTTCATATATTCTTTTTTCTTTTGAGTTCAAATTGTCATCTGTTTCTTCCATCAGCTGTGTTTTGTTGGGGTCTACCTTTTCTACTTATCTTAAGATTTGTTCTTTCTCTGGTTACTAGATATACTTACTAGTAAGTACATGTATGTTTTCCTTTTCTTCATTGAATCTCAGGAGCAGCAACCCTGCAAGTGGTAGAAGGTGCAGTGGTCCTTGTGAACTAGCAGTAGGGACATTGTTAGTCCCTTATTAGGGCACTAGGAAGAAGTCTCTCTGCTCTTTATTCTCCTCTGCTACAAAGATTAGAGACCTTCAAATCCCAACTGTTCAATGGATTCATCCCATGTATTCAGGACGCCTTCAGCTCTTGTGACGAGGTTGATGTTGCCCTTTCTCCCTAGGGTCCATGGATTTCTGTGGGCCAAGTGCTCTCTAACTGTTGGAGAAGGAGAAAAATCTTGGACCAACTCTAGATTCTAACAGAGCTTGAGCCTAGGCACCGCCTCTTAACTGTTCCCCTTAGAAGTGAATTGGAATTAGAATTTAAGAGGAGTGGGGCCATGTAAATGATCTCAGCCCCGTTTTTTACTATAGGTGGGATCACTTGGAGGGATCCAAAATAGCTTCCTAGCTTTTCTTTCCCTGCTATTGGGTCTCTGTAGTGAGAGGCAAAGCTTAGCCAAGATCTTACCTAAGCAGAGGTCATGAGAACTCCTATTCTTTTCCAAATTTGGACAGTATCTTTCACCTATCACTGTATGTTGAGACCCGGAATTGATTGCCTTAGTCAACTACTTTTGTTTTCTTTGGCAGGAGGATAGCGACAACTCATCTCCAATGGATTTTGAAAATGCTAAGATGACAGACTCCCCATCAGAACAGTTCAGCCATCCCTCAAAGTGGCTAGAAGCTTGTCAACATGAATCAGATGAGCACCCCCTAAGTCTGATTCCCCAAAACAACTCTACTCCCAAAACATCTGAGGAAGCAGTAGACCCAGTGGAAAACAATGTGGTTGAAACCATGGTCCTTGTACCTTCTGCAGGAGGACAGCAGCAAGACATTACACTGGAGGCCCATTTAAATACCATAGCAGAGACAAACAGTTTTTCTCTGGATGAGACTTTGAGGCCAGGACATCTGCTGAGAAAGGAGGAGGAACCCTGCATGAAAGACAGCTTTTCAGAAGTTGTTCCTGCTATGCCTGAGAAACTTATATTTCAGGATCCTCCAGCCCATCTATTGGTGTATCCACCAAATCCCTGTCCTCAGCATCAGCTACACTGTTCCAAGAAAAGTCTGAGGGACAGTAAAACTGAGGCTGTGCCTGAGGACTTAGTGTCTTCTGAAAGTAATGCCATCTTGCCTTCCTCCATGCTCTGTCTTCCCCCTTCAACTGCCTTTCCAGCGGATTTCCCTGTCAGTCATGTGGACTCAGGGCAGGAAATTGTAGAGCACAGAGCTAGAGAGGAAAGAGAAGTGAGCTTTTCCACAATCCCTGAGGAGGCTGAACTGAGAGATCAAACACTTGTCTCAAATATGCAAGATATTCCGTCCACATGCCTGACCCCAAATCCAGGAGAAATGGAATCCCAGGCAGCCCCAGGCCCAGCAGTAGAAGATGCTGATAGGATTCCCATCTCTGACACAGGGCCTTGGATGTCCCCACTGGCTTGGCTGGAAAAAGATGTAAATACTTCAGTCATGCTGGAAAGTCTCCGCCAGAGCTTATCCCTTCCCTCTGTGCTTCAGGATGCTACAGCTGGCACTGCTCCTTTCTCTACTTGCTCGGTGGGGACTTGGTTTACTCCCCCAGCACCACCACAGGAAAAGAGTACAAACACATCCCGTACAGGCCTGGAGGGCACCAAGGACAGTACTTCTGAGAGGGAGCATCTCCTATGGGGGAAGTAAGTGTCCCGATATCCTGCTGCCTCCTTGGCTTCATTAACCTGGACCTGCCACTTCCATTCCTTCCTCTATATTTTTTCTCCTCACATTCTCTTTCTGCTGCAGCCACCCTCCAGATCTGACTGCCTTATCTCGACATGACCTAGAAGATAACTTGATGAACTCTCTTGTCATTCTGGAGGTTCTCTCTCGCCCGCTGAGGAATTGGAAGAGCCAGTTGACTACCCCTCGCCCAGAAGTTCATGATAGTAGCACACAGACTGACACAACTGACACCTGTCGCAGTGGGGTAAGAAGGTTACTTCCAAAGTGTGGGAGATCCCAGTGGGCCCTCTTTCTCAGAATTTAAACTGATAAACTGCCAGAGGGCAAAGGATGTGTCTTAGAATATGTAAAAGCTAGAAAATTGGATGTAGAAAATTCATTAAACTTTAGGTATTCACTATACCCCTGGAGATCATCAGGACTTTCTAAGGGAATACAAGCAAGGATAGTTTAAAAAGAATCGGTTTCTGTATCTTCATCTTCCAAATGTATTTTGCTAATTTTTTTTGCTTTCCTATTTCTCCTTTCTCGATTGCCCTTGCCCATTTATTGTAACTAAAGAAGATGATATTTACTACCTATTCTGAACCTTATATTGTCAGGGATAGAAATCGAATAATAGAAAATATTTGTGGTGTGGCCGGTGTTGCTCAGTGGTTGAGCATCAACCCATGAACCAGGAGGTCACAGTTCAATTCCCGGTCAGGGGACATGGCCAGGTTGAGGGATTTCCCAGGCAGGTAGGAGCGCATGCAGGAGGCATCCAATGTGTCTCTCTCACATCTATGTTTCTTTTTCTTTCTCTACCCCTTCTCCCTCCCTTCCACTCTGTAGAAATCAATGGAAAAAAATACCCTTGGGTGAGGATTTAAAAAATATTTTACTAGGTATGTTTGTTATTTTATTAAAATTATAATACAATGATTAGTATACAACTGTTAAGAATATCTAAAGAAAATTTTTTTCACATAAAAGCTTATGGTCAGAGGAATTTAAAAGTAATTTAAACTTAGATGAACTTTTGATTAAGATATATTGATTAATAACAGACTTTAAATTATAGGATAAAGTATAGGATAAAATTCTAAGAGGAGTAAAAATACACATAAAGAAGAAAAAGGGATGATGTAAAATTTATGACTTAAAGAGCTTGTTCATGTATTTTTAAAGGTATAAAATAGGTATTAAATCATTCTGGTATATGTATTTATACCATTGGATATATTTAAGAGTGATTTAATAGTTTTGTTTCAGACTGTCAAAATTTATAATATAGTGGCCAAAACTGGTTTGGCTCAGTGGATAGAGCGTCAGCCTGCGGACTAAAAGATCTCAGGTTCGATTCCGGTCAAGGGCATGTATCCTGGTTGCGGGCACATCCCCAGTAGGGGGCATGCAGGAGGCGGCTGATCGATGTCTCTCTCTCATCGATGTTTCTAACTCTATCCCTCTCCCTTCCTCTCTGTAAAAAATCAATAAAAATATATTTTTAAAAAAGTTTTAAAAAAATTTATAATATGGTGGAAATTACAGCCTTTATAACATTTAAACCTGAGCACTCATTCTTCAAAATCGTAACAGATATGAGAAGGAAAAGTTTAAAGAACAGTGTTAGAGGACTCTAGCTTTGACAACACAGGCTGAGGAAAGAAGGGAATGGTGTCAGGGGAAGGAATCGAGAGTCTCAGTATTGTGGCTGGTGAGGTTAACAGGTAGCTGCTGCTAAAAGGAGATGTTCTCCAGGTATGCTCTCCTAGGAGCATGCCTGCACCTTCCCCTGCCCCTTCCCTTCTCCTCCCCATCCTCTCCTCCCCTCCCCTCTACTTCTCCCTCCTCCTATCCCTACTCTCCTTCCCTTTCCCCTTCCCCACAGGCATGCATCTCCTAAACTCTAAGGGACTCCAGGAGACTTGCAACCATTGCAGCAATGGGCAGTGAGAGTGGCAGCTTGTCCTGGGCAAACCCCCTGAACTTGTCCCCAAGACCCCCTTTTCTCTGCCTTCTTAGTGAGCCAAAGCAGACCAGCCTAGGCTCATTTCCCCAGCCCTTTCTTGTTTCACTGTCCTCAGCTTTAATAAAAGTCCTCTAAGATAAAATAATAAAAAAAGAGATATTTTCCAAATGCTCAAAGATCTCCTCTGGGTTGAAAATATCCTCAATGACTTCACCTTTTGCCCAAATCCTGGAAACCATAGGCTTATTATTTCTTTAGCTGCTCAGTTTTTCTCCTGCGTTTTCTTATTTTTGTATCCTTTCCTCTTGTCTTTGACCTGGTTCTCTATCCCTGTGTCAGCCTTGTACCTCTTCCCCTGAAGCTTTCCAAATCCCTTTGGAGGCCACTGAAGGGGAACCAAAGAGGGGAAAATGACAGCACCTTCAGCCATTCCCCATCACAGTGCCCTGTCCTTGCCGCTTGGCTTCCTCCTTCACACTAATCTTATCACCTGCCTGACTGCTCAGCTCTGAACAGTGTGTGCGCCTTGTCTGGGGCTCATGGGATATTCCGTGCCTTACTGCACGACACAGGAGAGAATGATGATGCTTTGCTGGGGAAAGGAGCGATGAACTCCAAGAGGCCTGCCCCTGTAGGTCCAGACTGCTATAGCATCATGACTCAGCATTGCTCTTCCAGCAGTCATTTTTTCCTACATGATGGCTGCCTTTCAGCAATAATAAATGCTCCTCACTTTTTTCTCAAAAACGTTTAAGTCTTTCCATAGCTCTCCTGCCTTTGAGATCATGTGCATCTTGTACATAGCACACTAAGATTTTTGTCTGCCCCAAGATAATGAACACTTAGAGAATAAGGAAATAAAAGTGACCAACAGGTGAAGCGCCCAGTTACTGGTGACTGATACTATACTTTCCATCTGGAAGACTAAACAGGCTTGGTGCTTAACTTGTTAATAAATATTTGAGAAGGTTATCATTACTGATGATTAGAAAAATGAAACTGATGCAATTTTCTTCTGCAAAGAAGAAATAATGCTGGTAAGCATTGCCCTGCTGTCAGTTGGTTCAGCCTATTTTGAAAGACATTCAAGTAAGACCCTCAAAGCAGTTCAAACTTTTTGGCTGGTAACTTCACTTCTTAGGGATATATCTTAATGAAAATATTCTGCTTAAATATGGTAACTTAAAAAAATGAAAAAAATATAAAAAAGAATGGTATAACCATAAGATGGGGTGTTCTTCAGTCATTTAAAAGTATGTTTATGGCCCTGAATGGTTTGGCTCAGTGGATAGAGCGTCGGCCTGTGGGCTGAAGGGTCCCAGGTTCGATTCCGGTCAAGGGCATGTACCTTGGTTGCAGGCACATCCCCAGTGTGGGGTGTGCAGGAGGCAGCTGATTGATGTTTCTCTCTCATCGATGTTTCTAGTTCTCTATCCCTCCCTTCCTCTCTGTAAAAAAAATCAATAAAATATATTTAAAAAAATAAAATAAAAGTATGTTTATGAAGAGTTTTTAATAACATGGGAAATGAAGTTTAAAATAAGTTCAAGTTTTTAAAGAAAGGAAATCAGAGTTCATATAACTTCTGAGAAGCTTTGAGATGAGGTAAAATATCAGCAGAAGTTAAAAAATGGGTAGTACGTCACGTTGATAGGCCCCCTTAAAGCAAATATCCCAGTTTCTTGCTCTTTCAATGAGGAGAGTAAGTATAAATTTAGGGCTAAATCACATTAATGTAATAAAATGAAGTAAAGCAGGATCCCAAATTTATTTACATATATATGTAATCTCAATTGAGTTTTTTCTGAAGCATTTGTCTTTCATAAAATCTGACACTCGTAATATTAAGATGCATCCCAATTTTAGTGGTGTTAAAATGTAAAGAGATAATTATCTTAGAATTTACTGAATTGTCATTTCTTTCTAAATCAGTAGTCTACAACTTTTTTCTCTCCCTGGCATCTAAGGGAAGTAATATACTTATCAGTTATAGCAAATTCCTTTAGCAAAATCTCTGGTGTGGAGATATATCTAAATCTCTTGAAATAGATGCTATACTATTGGTTAAAAATCACTGTTCTAGGTGGTGAAATTATGTAATGATTCCTTTTTCCATTTTAGTCATTTCTGTATTTCCAAAATTTTACAATAGACACTATCTTTATAATTAGAAATAAAAATTACTATAAAAAGGAAATTTTTACCTACATCTGGATATTTTCCTGACTTGACTTTATCAAACTGTGACCTTGCTCCTATTTTTAATAGAAAAGATTCCTGTATCTCAGTGGGTAGGAGGAGAAATGAGGTACGTACTGGTGGTGCATGCCGTCTATGGAAAAGGAACAACTCTGTTTCTCTGCCTAGATAAATAAGAAACTAGAGCTTCTTCAAGGAAACAGAGAGATTGGACAGACTTTGCAGCAGACCAGGAATATCCTAGTAAGTGTTGATTGATCTTATACCACCACTTGGTCACCTGTGAAAATCAAGAATGGAGCCAATGGTGGTAATCAGCCATGGTATGAAGGGAGGAAGGTCTCTAAACCTTTGTTAAGAACATCTTCTTCTTGCCCTAGCTGGTTTGGCTCAATGGATAGAGCGACAACCTTCGGACTGAAGGGTCTCGGGTTTGATTTCTATCAGGGGCACATGCCCGGGTTGTAGGCTCCATCCCCAGTGGGGTGCATGCAGGAGGCAGCTGATCAATTATTCACTCTCATTATTGATGTTTCTATCTTTCTCTCCCTCTTCCTCTCTGAAAGCAATGTAAATATATATTAAAAACAAAAACAAAAAAACATCTCCTTCTTACTGGAGCTTGAAATTGGGGTTAGTGCTTTTCCTGCTTAGTGACTTTATTTGACCTAGCCTAACCATCTTTTCCTCTACAGCAGTCATGGGTTTTGGTCTCTAAAGAGCTGATATCCTTGCTTTACCTGTCTCTGTTGCACTTAGAAGAAGATAAAACTACTGTGAATCAGGAGGTAAGCAGTATGACGATGAAGGCCCAGACCTCTGGTGGGATCGAAAGCCAAAGGAAGGAATCAGACAGCATCTAATTCTTATCTTGTAGTCTAGGCGTACAGAAACCTTGGTCTCCTGCTGTTTTGATGTGTTAAAGAAATTGAGGGCAAGGCTTCAGAGTCTCAAAACAGAAAGGGAGGAGGCAAAGCACGGAGAGGAAATGGCCCTCAGAGGCAAGGATGCGGTAAGATGTCAGCCTTTTGTTCTTGGATGTGGAATGTTTTTCTCAGGGTTCCTGCAGGAACACAAATGTACTTGAGACAGATATGAGGGGCCGGGGAATTTCCCGCCCTGGAGAATAATGAATTAAACTACTGATGTGGCAGATAGCATGGCTTTTGGTGCTTTTTCCCTCCTCTGCCCATGTATCCTCACAACCCCTTCCCTAAACAGGCAGAGTCGGAGCTAGAGGCTTTCTGTGCACATGCCAGTCAGCGCATCAGCCAGTTGCAACAGAACTTGGCCTCCTTGGGGGAATTCAGAGGACTCTTGAAGGAGACCCAGACCAAACTGGTAATTTGAGTGCATTTTTTGTTATTGAGATCCAGGCTGACTCACGAGAGCATGGTCATTTACCCCCACTTTGTTGTGTTTAGAGGAAGGGAGCCCCTCCATAGGCACTTCTTCTTGTATAGGTAGGTCTTCATACTGAGCAAGAAGAAGTGGCTCAGGAGACAGCAAGTCTTACCTCAGTCTTGCAACAGGACTGGATGTCCATGCAACAGGATGTGAGTATTTGGGACCATCATACCACTCCTTTATTTACAACCAACCCTGTTAGGAATCTTACCTCAAGAGTGCTTGATTGACCTGCTTTCTTCCCCTGGTAGTATATAACATGGACAGCTTTGCTGAGCCGGTCTCAAGAACTCACAGAGAAACTCACAGCCAAGAGCCAGCGGACTCTACAGGAACGTGATGCTGCAGTTGAGGAAAAGCAGCAGGTACAAACCAGGAGTGGGGACTGCTTAGGCCTGGTTTCTTCCTTCTCTACAGAAGGCCTTTCTAATGAGTAGCCTCTTACCCTGCACTGGGCTTTCAACCCTGTGGGTTTGGAGACCATCCAGGTTCCTTTCCTGTAAGATGGCCTTGGGTCTAGTAATTTCCTTTGTCTTTCAGCATCTTCTTCAGCAACTTTTCTCTTATTTTCTATTTTTTCCTGAGGATCAGCCTTATTTGCTGCAGGGTTGCTGCCCAGAAGCAAGATGGCTTGCTGTTCTGTCCAGAAAAAGAAGCTTGGGACTCAATGTCTGGGACTCAATTCTGGAAGAACTGTGGGAGGAAAACGATCTTTTTATCCTAGGTTTCCAGGGAGCTGGAACAAGTCTCTGCCCAATTAGAGGACTGCAAAGGCCAAATAGAGCAACTGGAGTTGGAAAACAGTCGCCTAGCAACAGGTGTGTGTGCATGCATGCAAGTAGTTGTGCCCTGTTAAGGTTTGGGGTGTGGAAGTAGAACAAGAAAGTGCTCTAGAGCACTTGTTTGGAGCACAAGTGTGGGGAGGTTCTGGCATGGTGACCACATGGTGTGATTAGGATACTTTTGGTTTAGATGTCCGAGCTCAGCTACAGATTCTGGCCAGCATGCAGAGTCAGCTACAAGAGCTACAGAGTCAGCATGCCCACTGTACCCAGGACCTGGCTATGAAGGATGAGTTGCTCTGCCAGCTTACCCAGAGAAATGAGAAGCAGGCTACTCAGTGAGTTCCTATCAGGTTATTGTGGCAGTAAGTGCCCAGGATGTAGGGCCAGTGGGATCTAACATAAGGTCTCTGGCAGATGGCAAAAGGAAGAGATGACACTAAAACACATACAAGCAGAGCTGCAGCAACAACATGCTGTCCTAGCTAAGGAGGTACAGGATCTGAAGGAGACTCTGGAGGTAAGGAATATGGCTTGGGGCAGGGAAGCTGGCAGGAGTATGACCCTTACCTGATGGTATTGAGGTGAGGTTTGAGACTGGAGACTAGAAAATGCCTTTGTCCCAAGGACTCTAATAAGTCACACTTAGATTCATTTTCTCCATTCTCTTTCTCTCTCCTTTCCTCTCTTCCTTCTTCCATCTCCCCAGTTTGCAGACCAAGAGAACCAGGTAGCTCATTTGGAGCTGGGCCAGGTTGAGTGTCAGTTGAAAAGCACACTGGAAGTGCTCCGGGAGCGCAGCCTGCAGTGTGAGGACCTGAAGGACACTGTAGAGAACCTGAAGTAAGATCTCTACCTTTTTTGCTTTTCCTGTAATTGCTTATCTTTCCCAGAAACCCTTCTAGAAGCTTAAGTCTCCAAGGATGGAATTGTCCAAGAGCCTTTTGTTTCCCTCTTTGAATGCAATTCTATGTGGGATTTGGGAGAGGTGTTCAGAGAAGGTCAGATGGTCTTTCTATTCCTTCCTTATTTCAGGGCTAAACTGGCTAGCACCATAGCAGAATTCCAGGAGAAAGACTTGGAGAAGACATGCCAGTATTCCCAAGAGCTAAGGGCACTGACTGAGCAACTACAGAGCCTGACTTTCTTCCTACACACAAAACTAAAGGACAAGGTAGCATCTGGGGTTCCTTCTCTTCCCTTCCAATAAAGATGGTTTCATTTCTTCTTTCCCAATCTGCATATTTCTTGTTTCCTTTTCTTGTCTTACTGTATTAATTAGAACTTTCTCTACGATGTTGAAAAGGAATGAGAGGGACATCCTTGCTTTGTACCTGATCTTAAAGGGAAAGTTTCGAGTTTCTTACCATTAAGTATGATGCTAGCTGTAGGTTTTTTGTAGATTTTTTTTAAAAAAATGTTATTGTTTTGAGAGAGAGGAAGGGAGAGATAGAGAGATAGAAACACTGATGTGAGAGAAACACAGGTTGGCTGCCTCCTGTACGCCCCCTACTGGGGATCAAACCTGCAACCCGAGCATGTTCCCTGACTGGGAATTGAGCTGGTGACTTCTTGGTTCATGGGTTAATGCTTAACCACTGAGCCACACCTACTGGGCTATAGATATTTGTGTGTGTGTGTGTGTGTGTGTGTGTGTGTGTGTGTGTACACTGAATGGCCAGATTATTATGATCTCTGAATGCATTATAATCTGGCCACTTAAATGTATATCCTACATAATAAAAGGCTAGTATGCAGGACCTCTTCGACCTGTCACTCAAACTTTTATTTATGTGTCTCCTACCTCCCTGTTATGAACCTTTTATTCCAATTAGACTAGACATCCTATACACTACACACATATCCCATTTCCATTCACACCTAGACTTGGGCTGTTACCATATCCATCTTCTCTGTCTTCAAACTGGAAATAACCTTTTACTTTTTTGATTAAAATACTCTCTAGTTGCAGTCGCCAACCAATGGTCCACAGACCACTGGTGATTCGTGAGGTCCAAAAGGTTGGTGACTGCTGCTTTAATTCACCTTCTTCTTTGAACTGTTCCCACATCACATAAACTCAGTGATCTCTTGCACTTGTATTAATTTTCCTTGGATGCCTGGTCTCTTCAACTAGATTGTGTTTAAAGAAAGCAGAAATGTAGTCTTGCTTCTTTGGCTTCCCTGCAGGAGTTTGACCAGCAGGCAGGCCAGCCAACCGCCCATGTCCCCTCCCCCTGGCCAGACTGGCCGGACCCCACCGTGCACGAATTCATGCACCGGGCCTCATACGTATGTATGTAATAATCTGGCCACTCAGTGTATTTGTATCTCAAATGGGTACCAAAAGTATTCTAGACTCTTCCACAAAATACCACGTACGGGTGTGCACTACAGTGCTATTGAAACTTTGTCGCCCATGCACAAAAGTCAGTTTTTGGCCTAGGCGAGTCTATTTTGAAGAAGTGGTTCTATTGCCGAGCCACACTCAAGGGACCAAAGAGCCGCATGTGGCTTGCAAGCCACGGTTTGCCGACCACTGGGCTTAAGCATGTAGATACTCTTTATCAAGTTGAGGAAGTTCCTCTCTATTCCTAGCTTACTGAAATTTTCCAATTGTATCTATATTGTATAGAATGATTTTCCTAAAACACTATTCTTTTTCCATCTCTGTGGCTTCCAGTGACTTTCATTTGGCTACAGGACCTCTTCGACCTGTCACTCAAACTTTTATTTATGTGTCTCCTACCTCCCTGTTATGAACCTTTTATTTCAATTAGACTAGACATCCTATACACTACACACATATCCCATTTCCATTCACACCTAGACTTGGGCTGTTACCATATCCATCTTCTCTCTTCAAACTGGAAATAACCTTTTACTTTTTGATTAAAATACTCTCTAGTTGCAGTCGCCAATCAGTGGTCTACAGACTACTGGTGGTTCATGAGGTCCGAAAGGTTGGTGACTGCTGCTTTAATTCACCTTCTTTGAACTGTTCCCACATCACATAAACTCAGTGATCTCTTGCACTTGTATTAATTTTTCTTGGATGCCTGGTCTCTTCAACTAGATTGTGTTTAAAGAAAGCAGAAACGTAGTCTTGCTTCTTTGGCTTCCCTGCAGTGTACTCTAAACTATAAATGGTTAACATCTTTCCGAATACAGAGCTAATTAGCTTATTCATCAGCTAAAGGTACAACTAAAATCTTAAACTCTGAAGGAGCTTATGATCTGACTCTCTTCCCTTCTGTGTACTGAACACAGGAAATGCAAAAGAATCCATAGTTTTGCAGGGAAGACAGGCAGTGATCATAGTAGAGATCTGCATGGATGATTACTGTGGGAGCACAGAGAAAGGAGCATTAGTTCTAACTTTGAGAGTTAGGATGTCTTCTCAAAGCAGGTGACCCTTGGGCAGTTAAGGCTTAGAAGTTTGTCAACGGTGCGTATATAGGAAGGCCCATCAGGCAGAGGGAACAGTATATGAAAGTCATAGAGGCACTATGCATACTTTTTTGTGGTGTCTACCTGTTAAAAAGATTTGGGTGAGGTGCTGGAACTGTAGTTAAACAAGGCAAGGCACTACTTGCATGGAATGTGGCAAGTTTGGGAACTTGGAAGTAGCTTTTTATAATTGGAGGATAGGAGTTTTGGGGGTGAGAATGACAAGGAAACAAGGCTGCAAAAGTAGGCAGGATGCCAGATTTGAAGGATTAAACTAATGGCAGTAATAGACAGGGTAGAGAGGAGGGGTAGTTTGGATGAATCCAATACTTATTTAGGAAGTAGAAGTAATGGAACCTTGTGACCAGTTTGATGTAGGAGTAAGGTGGAAGAGTGGATGATGATGTCTATATGGTTGGAAAGATGGTGACACTCTCCAGAACTTTTCCTATAAAGTGAAATGTAATAAATATTTTAAGCTTTGCCAGCCATGTGGTCTCTGCTTTAACTACTTAACTTTGCCTTGTAGTTTAAAAGCAGCCATAGATAGTATGTAAATGAATGTGTGAGGCTATGGTCCAGGGAAATCACTACCCTGAAAAGCAGCTGATATTTTGTTGTAATTTTCCTTTAGGCTGAGCCAGAGACCCTTCTGAAAAGCACAGCCTGTTCTTCTGCCCAGGAACACCCTCCGTCCACCGACAACACCTTCTTGGGAAGCATCTTGACAGCAATGTCAGACAAAGGTTAAAGGCCCTGGAATTTCAGGGTGGGAAAATTATGACCCCGCTGATATCTTCAGCTGTTAAAGATGCTCACCAACAGATCTCTCTCTGGCTTCTACTATGGCAGATTCTTGACTGGATCACCAGAGGGGCCCTATCCTATGGTTGTTTGTTTTTTGTTTTAGAGCCAGAATCAGCTCCTGTGGCCTTGCTTGGAAGTGACAAGAGTGCTTTCACCCGAGTTGCATCAGTGGTTTCCCCTCAGCCTACAGGTTAGGATGGGCTCCAGGGATCCTGCCTCATTTCTAGATCAAGTAGTGATGATAAAGACTAAAGCAGTGAAAAATGCTTTGCTCTAAAAACCTCAATTCTACTTGGGCTCATTTTATTTCTGTCTTTTGGGACCTGTGATGTTCTGGGCACCAAATCCTATGGGTGGGGAACATGGATAAGAGTTGCGGAAATAATGGCTGTACGTTCCTTCCTTTCAGAGCTAAAGGGGCTCTACCTCTATCAAAGACTTTCTCTTTCAGAGATCCCAGGCATGGAGAAGAGCCTGGAAGAGATGAATACTATGATTCTAGAGCTTCCGAGCCTGTGTTCCCTGCTGCAAGAGTCTAAAGAAGAAGCTGTCAGGACTCTGCAGCGAAAAATGTGAGTGGAGTGCAGTCTTGGTGAGAGAGGAGCCCCTTACATCAAGACCCAGCTAGCCCTCGAGAGGAGAAGAATAATACTGAATTATTCTCTTCCCTAGTTATGATCTACAGGCTAGGCTACAGGCTCAAGAAAAACAGCATCAGGAAGCCCAGAAGGCAAAGGAAGCAGACATAGAGAAGCTGAACCAGGCCTTGTGCTTGCGCTACAAGGTGAAGGAGGGGCTTAGAAGTGGGGCGATGAAGAACTGGGGCAGCTATACTGGCCCACTGGGAACCACTGTCTCTCCAGGAATCTGGGTGGTGGGGATTTTCCAACAACTGCCCTAGTTTTGCCCTTCCTGGGGTCAGACATTTCACATGTTTGGGAATTAGCTATGGGCTGACCCATCTCCTAGGCCGACCTAGAAGTCAGGAACTCTAGCAGAGCTCTCTCAACACAGAGATAACACTTTTCTTCCTCTGACCCAGCCCTAGAGGAAGAAAAGTGTTATCAATTGGTAACAACCTGGGCTGAGCATGGGACAAGCACTAAATCCCATCTTCTGGCAAGGGCTACAATGAAGCCAGCTCTTTCAGCGCCTTCTTACCTCCTTTCCCTTCACAGAATGAAAAGGAGCTCCAGGAAGTGATACAGCAGCAGAACGAGAAGATTTTAGAGCAGATAGACAAGAGTGGCGAGCTCATAGTACGTTCATCATGATGCCCGGCCCTCTGCCTTCTGTGCCACTGGTAGCCAGGATCCCAAATGTGGGAATTGGATCATGGGATAGGAATGATGGAGAGGACCTTTGAGGGCTACTATATATCTCTCCATTCTCATCCCCAGAGCCTAAGAGAGGAGGTTACCCAGCTTAACCGCTCACTTCGGCGTGCGGAGACAGAGACTAAGGTGCTCCAAGAGACCCTGGCAGGCCAGCTGGACCCCAACTGTCAGCCCATGGCCACTAACTGGATCCAGGAGAAAGTGTGGCTCTCCCAGGAGGTGACTTAGAGTTAACAGAAAGCTGGGCAGCTGGTAGAAACCCTAGGCTGTGCCCCTACTGATGTGGTCGTTTCTATAGGTGGACAAACTGAGGGTGATGTTCCTGGAGATGAAAAATGAGAAGGAAAAACTCATGGTCAAGTTCCAGAGCCATGTAAGAATTCCCATGCCATTGAAGGTCTATTTCTCACTACACCTAGCAAGAGCCCTGCCATATTTTCCCACTAGCTATGCTGTTTTTTTAAACATAGGACTTATGCAACTTATTTGCTTTCCAGAGAAACATTCTGGAGGAGAATCTTCGGCGCTCTGACAAGGAGTTAAAGAAACTAGATGACATTGTTCAGCATATTTATGAGGTAGAGGGAGGGAGTTGAACTAATGCAATTTTGCAGGCTTCTCTGTGGCTTTTGTTTTCTCTCCTCTAACTCACTGGGTGTTTTCTGACCCCAGGAAGGGCAAAACTAGGGCAAAACTATGACTCTGAGCTGCCTTTTCTGTCTCTCTTCCCAGACTCTGCTGTCCATCCCAGAGGTCGTGAGGGGTTGCAAGGAGCTACAGGAATTGCTGGAATTTCTGAGCTAAGAAACTAAAAGCTGGAGAGTCTGTTTTATCCCTCTTTACTTGCAATACTCCCCTCCCCCAACATCAGGACCAATTGGTATAGAGCCAGTTAAGTTTAATGCTATTTAAATAAAGTATATTTAATGTATTCCTGCAAGCTCACTGAATCTTGTTTCTTGGGTGAGAATGGGTGGATAAAGTCAGGGGAGAAGAAGCTTGGCACTCCTGCCTGGACACCCTCCCATCACCCCTTCTGCTGCATCCAAGGCCAAAATCGGCTGCCCCTCCTCCCTTCTCTGACTTCTCTAAATATGCTGGGCACTGATTGGACTGCTTATTCCCTGGCTCACAGCTTGGGGGGTGGGGATAGACAAGGCTTCATTCTTCAGTAGGCCCTGGTGAATAAGGGGGTGAGGACAGAGAAACTCTGCACTTTGTTGGTGCCTCTGCCCTGCTACCTGTTGTGACTGTTTAGGTGACTCTCCATCATTAGACCAGGCTTAGTCCCCAACATCCAGTACAGTGCCCAGCACATGATAAAGGCAATTGTGATAGAAATGAGGGCAAGGCCATTTCCTGCCTCTGGGGCCCTGGTGGCAGGGCTCCACGGGGTGGGAGGGGGACAGTCCACAACAGCTTTCGAGTTCTTGGCAGGGTAGTCACTCCACCTCGTTGCCCAGCCTCTGTGGGCGTGGCCTTGCCAGAACACCAGTCCTAGTGAGGGGCGTGGCCCGAGTGGGGAGGTGATGGCCCCGCCTCCCGGGGAAGTCACGTAGCTCTGCGGCATCCTCAGCCTCATTTACAGGAGCCAGGGCTGAAGCTACATCTGTTTCAGACCTGAACACAGGCTGTTCTGTGCTGCCGCCACTTACTCCTGCTCACAGGTGAGGCCCGGGTCAGGCGGGAACTGCTCTGCGTCTCAGCTTCCTCTTCCTGACTCTTCCCCTTCCATCTTTGCCCTGCTCTCTGTGCCCTTGGATGTGCCATCTCAACTCTCCTTTCTGTCCACTCTAAACCCCATGATTCACACAGACCTCCCACAACACCCCTTCCTCTCAGCGCTCATGCTGGAACCTCAGCTTTTCCAATCCCAAGTCTTCTGCCTACTGGGATTTTTTTCTTGGGGTCAGCTTCTTCCACCAAGACCATTTTAATCTCATCTGCTCCCTCTCCTCGGCTAAGTTTCCTCTACAGTTCTTTTGCGTTCTCTGTTCCTCTGATCTAGGTCCTTCCTCCAAACTAGTTAGCCTGTCTTACTATCACCATCCAACAAAGCTCCTGCCTTCTCCTCCTGCATCTCTCCTTCCCTTTCTCAGCCTTATTACTCATTTCTTTCTATCTCAACCCTCTGCTCCCATCTCCTAACTGCAGAGACATCAGGTTTGGGGTATGGAAAACTGTTAGGGAAGCCTGCCATTCCTACTCCCTACCTGCCCCCCTCCTCCCAACCTTTTCCTACACAAGCCCAGGAAAGAAGGGTGAGGTGTCCTTTTGCCTCATTGTGATGGCTTGGAAGTAAGTGCACTTTCCTAAGGGCCCTGCTGAGGATGAGAAAAGGGAAGTTGGAAAGGTCAGGGCTTATACCTACCTGAAGAAGGGGCCAAATTCAATGAAAGAAGGATTAGCATTTTCATTTGGGCAGTAGTTTCATAAGAAGACCTGTAGCTTGAGGGCTACTTAACTCCCCACCCCCACCCTGCATCTTTCTCTTGGGCTGGGAAGGATGCCCATCAGAGACAAAAGGAGATGTGGGAACTGGGTCCCTAAGCCTGTTAGCTGTCAGATAAATTGGTGCCACTTTGATGCCCAGGAGCCATGCCAAGGACTGCTACTCTGTTCCCAGCACCGTGTTTACTGGGGAGCAGTGGGGAGGGCCATTTGGCTCATATGACCAGGAAAGGAAGCAGAGGAGACAGTGGGTGGGGTCTAGCTTTTATATCTTGTCTCTATTCCACAGAGCTGTCACCATGCCCCATTCATATCCAGCCCTTTCTGCTGAGCAGAAAAAGGAGTTGTCTGACATTGCCCTCCGGATTGTTGCCCCAGGCAAAGGCATCCTGGCTGCAGATGAGTCTGTAGGTAGGTGGGGGCCTGTGGTTGGTTAGGGTAGAGGTGGCCAAGGAATGACCTTGTCACCCCTCTTTGTTTGCCCGCAGGCAGCATGGCTAAGCGGCTGAGCCAAATCGGGGTGGAGAACACAGAGGAGAACCGCCGTTTGTACCGCCAGGTCCTGTTCAGTGCCGATGACCGAGTGAAGAAGTGCATTGGAGGTGTCATCTTCTTTCATGAGACACTTTACCAGAAAGATGATAATGGTGTCCCTTTCGTCCGTACCATCCAGGATAAGGGCATTGTCGTTGGCATCAAGGTGCAGCCACTAGCCCTGGGGGATTGAGCATGGAAATAGGTGTATGTGTGTGTATGTGAAGGGTATCAAGAGGAATCTTGCCTGGGTTCAGCCTTCTGCTTTCGTTTTCCTTTCAGGTTGACAAAGGTGTAGTCCCTCTAGCCGGGACTGATGGAGAAACTACCACTCAAGGTACAGGAGGGGTGGGCTTTAGGATCACAGGGTTGGTGGGTGATTGATGTTGGCAAAAAGGGACAGAGTGATAAGACCAGCACTATGCTCACAGGGCTGGATGGGCTCTCAGAACGCTGTGCCCAATATAAGAAGGATGGTGCCGATTTTGCCAAGTGGCGCTGTGTGCTGAAAATCAGTGAACGTACGCCCTCAGCACTTGCCATTCTGGAGAATGCCAATGTGCTGGCCCGCTATGCCAGCATCTGCCAGCAGGTGTGTGTATGCATGTATGAGGGGTTCAGATGGGTGCCCTATACCTGGTAGAGAGAGAACTTTCTCCCATCCTACTACCACTCTTGCCAAGTTACTCTTCTCTTACCTGCAGAATGGCATTGTGCCTATTGTGGAGCCTGAAATCCTGCCTGATGGAGACCATGACCTCAAACGTTGCCAGTATGTCACTGAGAAGGTGAGTCTACACCTGAGCACAGATACATACCACAGGGACAGCCTGACAGGGAGCTTGTTCCCAGTTCCTGGTTCAGATGCAGACACTTTCTCCAAGCACTTTTATTTTTTTAATCCTAGAACAGACCTGTGAGTCTGGGCCTGTACTGACCCTCACAGTCTCTAGACAGAGAGCAGAGAGCAGTTAAGTGGCAGGGATCAGACCTTAGTAAACCTCCTCTGATCCCCAGGTCTTGGCTGCTGTGTATAAGGCTCTGAGTGACCATCATGTGTACCTGGAAGGAACCCTGCTGAAACCCAACATGGTGACCCCTGGCCATGCCTGTCCTATCAAGTATAGCCCAGAAGAGGTTGCCATGGCAACTGTCACTGCCCTGCGCCGCACTGTGCCTCCAGCTGTCCCAGGTACCATCCTGCTTCCTAACTTATTCCTATCCTTAGACCTATCCTCAGGTTCTTCTTGTGGCCTTCAGGGGTCCCTTACCCTGGCAAAACAGGGAGTGACTAATCAGATTGTCTTCTCTTTTTCTCTCTAGGAGTGACCTTCCTGTCTGGGGGTCAGAGTGAAGAGGAGGCCTCTCTCAACCTCAATGCTATCAACCGCTGCCCACTCCCGCGGCCCTGGGCCCTCACCTTCTCCTATGGGCGTGCCCTGCAGGCCTCTGCACTCAATGCCTGGCGAGGGCAACAGGACAATGCTGGGGCTGCCACTGAGGAGTTCATCAAGCGGGCTGAGGTTGGGAACTAGGGATGGTGGTTGGTTTGGGGGTAGTGGTGTGTAGCTAGGCAGGGTGTAGCACCCAGAGACTACAGCCTTTAGCACCTATGGGCTGGCTCAGTCAGCTTACTCCTTACCTCCTCTCACTTTTGCAGGTGAATGGGCTTGCAGCCCAGGGCAAGTATGAAGGCACTGGAGATGATGGAGGAGCGGCAGCACAGTCCCTCTACATTGCAAACCATGCCTACTGAGTACTCCATTCCACAGCTCTTGGCCCAGCCACCCAATTTTGCCTTTAGTTATAGCCGGGGCCAAATAGCTTTGCAGAGCAAAGATGCCTCCATCCAGCACTGAGTCATCTTCCTTTTTTTTCTCCTCCCCTTCTCTCTCCCACTGCTGCACCTGGGACCATTAGATGGGAAGATAGGGAGCCCCTCATGGCTGAGGGCAGGAGAAGTTGCTAGAAGTCAGAGCAGGATGCCCGGGTCTCCCCTTGCCTTTGCCAGCTACTCCTCCCCCTGATGGAGTAGCTTCTCCTTGGACTCTCCTTGCCTGCCCTTTCTCTTGAGATCAGAGGGTATGACACCGGACCTGACTTATGCTTTAGGTACATACCACATAGCAAATAAATGATAGCATAACATGCTACTTTGTCTGTCTGTTTTACACATCAAATCCCCACTTCTCACTTTCTGATCTCTGCTGACTCTGTCTGTGGGCCCTCTGACTGTGGAGGTGGAGAGGATGGGTTTTGATTCACTGGGTTTTAAGTTTATGGGGAGAGGTACACCCAGCTACCATTCCCATCTCAGGCTCTTGCCTGTTGCTCTCCAAGGCTAGAGCATGGCAGTATGGGTAGCTGCAAGTCTTTCAGGAACTACCATATCAGAAGCACTAGGCTACAGCTGTAGCAGGACCTGAGTAATTCCTGAAGGCAGCTTTTGTGCAAGGCCTCAAACTGGGACAGGAAGGGATGGGAGCCTCTCACTTCTCAGCTGTGTTGAACCCTGCCAGGACTTGACATATTCTGCTAGGGGGAGCCACTGTAGGAAGAGCACCTGGGCGCCTGCCCAAAGAGGGAAAACCCCAAGGATTGGGAATGCCAGACTGAGAATGGTATCTAAGAGGTTGCCAAGGGCTATTGTCCACTCCCATTTGAGAAATATGGGGGCACAGAGGGGACCAATTTGAGGGCAAGGGCAGACCTGTGAGTTCTTATGATGAACTTTGATCACTTGTCTGGAATGTGAGTGTAGGTCAAAGACCTAGGTCTATCTGAGCAGTTACAAAGATGAAAGAAGCTGCTGGATATATTCTGTGTGAACTGGGGAGACCATACTATGTGTAAAGTGCACAACCAATGCTACATATACCCTTGTAGTATAGGAATGTAGGCCCAGTGCAACCTGACCTTTTATTAACAAAAAATAGCTACTATTACTTTGGCCTGTGTGTGTCAGTGGTTAGATCATGAGTCTGAGCACTTGAAGGGCTGTGGGTTCAGTTCCCAGTCAAGGGCACCTACCTGGGTTGCAGGTTCGATCTCTGCCTCCAAGGGGAGAGGTGTGTGAGGGAGGCAACTAATGTGTCTTTCACATCATGTTTCTCTCCCTTTCCCTCCTTCCCTTCCACTCTCTCAAAAAATATCAATGGAAAAAAGTATCCTCAGGTGAGGATTAACAAAAAAACAAACAACTAATATTTATATAGTATTTTTAAAAATATATATATTTTATTGATTTTTCACAGAGAGGAAGGGAGAGGGATAGAAAGAAACATCCATGAGAGAGAGACATCGATCAGCCACCTCCTGCACGCCCCCTACTGGGGATGTTCCTGCAACTAATGTACATGCCCCCGACCAGAATCAAACCTGAGACCCCTCAGTCTGCAGGCTGACGCTCTATCCACTGAGCCAAACCGGTTTCGGCTTATATAGTATTTTCTATGTGTTCCTACCAGGCCCTATTCTAATCATTTTATGTTTATTAACTCATTTACTACAACATACAACTCTATATAAAGTAGATATTATTACAGTCTCTATTTTACTTAATTTTGGTTGATCCTCACCTGAGGAGTGGAAGGAAGGGAGGGAAGGGCAGAGAGAGAAATGTGTGTGTGGGAGAGAGACATTGATTTGTTGCCTTCCATACACACAACCTTCCTTCCCACCCTTTTCTTGCTCTGGGGTGGGGATGGAACCTGCAACCCAGGTATAAGGTGCCCTTGACCAGAACTGAAGCCACAATCCTTCAGTGCTCTAACCACTGAGCACACATACCAGCGCTATCCCTATTTTATATATATATATATATATATATATATCCCAATTTTAACAAGAAAACAGGCACAGAAGGGTTAATTTCTCAAGATCACTCAGGTGAAGAAGAGGTGAAGGCCAGGATTTGAACCCAAGTGATCAGAATACAGATTTTGTGCTGGTGAATTGTAAGTGAAATCAAACTTTTATAAGTGGGAAGTGCATTACAATAAATTAAAAAATACTGAATGAAATAAAATACTGAATGAAACCTAGCTAGTTTGGCTCAGTAGATAGAGTGTCAACCTGCAGACTGAAGGGTCTCAGGTTCAATTCGATTCCAGCCAAGGGCACATGCCTGGGTTGTGGGCTCGATCATTTAGTGTGCAGGAGGCAACCAATCAATGGTTCTCATGATTGATGTTTCTATCCCTCTCTCCCTCTCCCTTCTTGGGGGTGGGAGATGCGGGGGGGGGGGGGAAGGGGGGAACCAAACAAACTGAATAGAGTGCCCTGGAGGGGTAGCTCAGTTGGTTAAAGCATCCTTCAAATATTCCAAGGTTGTGGTGGTCAGGATAATTTATGAGTCAACCAGCCCTGGCCGGTGTGGCTCAGTTGGTTGAGCGTTGTCCTATCCGTCAAGGCACGTTCCTGGAATGCCGCCTTGATTCCCCAGAAGGGGTCTGCAGAAGAGAGCCGGTGGATGTTTCACTCTCACACCCATGTTTCTATCTCCCTCCTACTTCCTCTTTCTAAAAATCAATTAAAGATCTTTTAAAACAAACAAACAAAAACCAACCATTAAATGCGTAAGTGGAACAAGAAATTGATGTTTTTCTCCGCTCTTCCTGCTCTCTCTCTCAAATTCAATAATTAAAAAAAATAATAAGTACAGAATGAGCCAAATAGCTGAAAAGGTACTGCGCACCTACTAGCTCGCCCCTCCAGGTTTGAGGCTTGAGAGGATGCCTGGAAGAGAAGCTCTATGATAGAGATAATAAACAATAGTGGCGATAGGTGACATTTGAACGGAACTTCTTTACATGAATGACCTCATTTTGGTAAATATCTCAATTTTTTTCAGATTAAAAGAAAAAAATTGCTGCTCGTAGTCACCCAGATTAGTATTTAAAGACTCCAGTGTTTGTACTCTAAACCCCTTTTAGACGCCCCCGCACCGCTCGCCAGATTTCTCCCGCCTGTGCGACTGTAGTGTCGCTCGCGATTGGCCACAATCGCTGCCGTGGTCCCGCCCCCTCGCTGGTTTCCGATTGGGGGAGGCTTGCGTTACTCCGCCCCACGGACAGAGCCTTCGGGATCTAGCATGGCGGCCGCCGGGGAGGCAGCTACAGACCTAGGTGCAGTGGCATACGGACCGAGGCCTGCGACTCACGGGCTGGGAGGGAGGAAGGAGGGGGGGGATTGTGGGGCGCCGCAGGTCCAGCAGGCGGGGTTCGGGGCCGTTTCAGACAGGATTCCTTTAGCCTTGGGCCCGGCGTGTCGCACGGGGATCCCTATGAACGGGGGCCGAGAGCCTCTGCCCACGGGTTGCCGGGCCCCGCGTCAGGGGTGGGGCTGGCACCTCCGCCCACTCCGGGCGTCTCAGTCCGTACCTCCGTACCTCCTTATCTCCAGAGGTGGTCCGAGGCAAGCGCGCCGCCCTCTTTTTTGCTGCGGTGGCCATCGTGCTGGGGCTGCCGCTCTGGTGGAAAACCACGGAGACCTACCGGGCCTCGTTGCCTTACTCCGAGATCAGTGGGCTGAATGCCCTGCAGGTGAGACCTTGACGGGGGCGGGTTAGAGGACAGCTCCTCGGCCAGGTTCAGGCTCAGGTGATGGCCCTCATGCGCCTTCCCGCAGCTCCGGCTCATGGTGCCTGTCAGTGTGGTGTTTACCCGAGAGTCAGTGCCGATGGACGATCAAGAGAAGCTGCCCTTCACCGTTGTGCATGAGAGAGAGATCCCTCTGAAATGTGAGTTTATGGGGGTTCAGGGCTGCCTTTCCGGCCTGAGCTCAGCCCAGATATGCATCTGGTAGGAGTGTGGGTTTCCCGTAAAGACAGTTAAAAACTTGTGAAGAGGCCCCTGTGAATGAACAGTGTGTTTGGTTAGAAGAAAAGCAACTTTAAATTCACTGTTCAGCATTGAGGTGACAGTTTTATTCATAAAACAGTATGCTACCTGGTCAGAAATAGTTGGTGCTCATTAGAGGATAGGGGAGGAAGTGGTATGTAAGAACACAAGATTTGGAATCAAGTTGGACTTGTATACAGACTTTGTTCAGTTTAACCTTAAACACTTCACTGAGTGTTAGGCACTTTTCTTTAAAAAAAATTATTTACTTATTTATTCACTTAATTATTATTTCTTTTTTGTTAATCCTTACCTGAGGATATTTCTCCATTGATTCTTAGAGTGGAAAAGAAGGGGAGAGACAGAGAGAGAGAGAAACTTCAATGTGAGAGACACATGGATTGGTTGCCTTGCACACATACTCCCACTGAGGCTGGGGATAGAGCTTGCAATGGAGGTATGTGCCCTTGACCAGAGTCGAAACCACGACCTTCAGTCCATGGGCCGATGTTCTATCCACTGAGCCAAATCGGCTAGGGCTCTTTCCTTTCTGAGGATATGTTTTATTGATATTTGGAGAGAGGAAGAGAGACATTAACATGAATATTTGAAAGAGACAAAATAGGTATTTTTTGAAGCAGTATAGTTATTTTTCAAGAAAACCAACGAGAATCAATTGAAAATCTATTAAACAGTTCAGTGAGCTGACTATGTACAAGAATACACAAGAATCAAAAACTGATGAATACCAACAATATCTAATTAGAAAAGCAAGTATTTAAAAAATCTCAGTCACAATAATAAAAAACATAAAGATACTCAGGAATGAATGTACAAAACTGTAAGAAAAGCCCGGCTGGCTTAGTGGTTGAGCATTGACTGGTCGACCTATAAACCAGGAGGTCAAGGTTTGATTCCCAGTCAGGGCACATGTCCGAGTTATGGTCTCGATCCCAGTATGGGGCATGGAAGCAGCCAATCAGTGATTTTTATCATTGATGTTTCTATTTCTCCCTCTCCCTTCCTCTCTGAAGTCAATAAAAAAAATTTTTTTTAAGTCTTTAAAAATTAATAAAATGTTCATAAGCCTTTTCTCCTTTCACCTGTTTGTGTAATAAATATTGTAATAGATTTCCCTGTGGGAGAGTACTTCAGATTGAAGGCAGTGTGTACATTGTGTACATGGGCAGAGGCAAAAGCTGGGCAGGTGGAAGAGGTGGAGTGTCGGGTGTCTTGTCATACATATAGAAATCATTAGAATTGGCTATAGCTTCTTGGTCTTTCTCTGCAATCATTTTGCTGTCCTCATGCTTCTCCCTTTTCTTCTCAAGACAAAATGAAAATCAAATGCCGTTTCCAGAAGGCCTATCGGAGGGCTTTGGACTATGAGGAAGAGGCCTTGTCAATGGGCAGTATGCAAGGTACTGGAAGGGAGAGGTCATACTATTTAACATGAATCCCTATTTTCCATTCTGATCCCTGAAGCTGTAGTTTTCATACCTACTCTTAACTCCAAAATCTCTTTGGGAAAGCTGTGAATGAGATGTGTTTCATCTTGGGCCACTGAGGGCCAAGCCTGCCCACAGTGGCAGTTGGGTGTCAGTGGGAGGTGGAGGGGTGGCCTAGGCACTCTGTGGGGGCCAGAGGGAGAGGGAATGGTGTTTTTGCTCCTGGTGCACCACCTGCTCTTGTCCCCAGAGGCAGAAACCATGTTAGCTGAGCCACAGGAGCAAGCAGAGGGTTCCCTGACTGTGTACGTGATCTCTGAGAACTCCTCACTTCTCCCTCAGGTAGGATGAGCAGAGACGCTGTGGCCTTGCCCAGTCCTGTCAGCTCTTCCTCTCCCTGGTCACCTCCTTGTAGTATTCCTGTACATTTCTTCCATTTGCTATGGAAAACTCTCCAAATAAATTTTTTAAAGAATGCTAATAATTTTTTTACTGACTCTGGTTTTCTAAATTTAAAACTTGTATACGGTTAAAGTTCCAATGATGATTTAAAGTGGAGGAAATAGTCAGTAGAAGTAAAAGAAAGAAGCTGGGCTGAAACCGGTTTGGCTCAGTGGATAGAGCGTCGGTCTGTGGACTGAAAGGTCCCGGGTTCGATTCTGGTCAATGGCATGTATCCTGGTTGTGTGCACATCCCCAGTTGGGGACGTGCAGGAGGCGGCTAATCGATGTCTCTCTCATCGATGTTTCTAACTCTATTCCTTTCCCCTTCTCTCTGCAAAAAAAATCAATAAAATATTTAAAAAAAAAAGAAGCTGGTTTCATTGGGTTGTGAAGGAAACCCAGACAATAATACATTGACTTTTTCATGAACAAAAAGGCTTGGTGGAAATTATGCCATATATAATTTTCTTTATGAATTTATAATGAAATATTTAAAAATTTTAATTTACTAATGAGACAGAGAGAGAGAGACATCATTTTGTTATTCCACTTATGCATTCATTGGTTGTATGTACCCTGACCAGGGAGGGATCAAACCTACAACCTTGGCAAATGGAACTATGCTCTAACTACTGAGATACCTGGACAGGACTATAATGAAATATTTAATTCTTATAAAAAGGAGAGAGAAAATTTTAATAAACATCTATGTGCTCAGCTACAGTTTATAACAATATAGCAATATAATGGTTATATCCATGTCTTCATGGTTATATCCCACTCCTTTTAGCCCTAGGTGACCATATTTTATCATATAATTTTCTTTTTTTTAAAAAAAAATATATTTTTTTTATTTTTTACAGAGAGGAAAGGAGAAGGATAGAGAGTTAGAAACATTGATGAAAGAGAAACATCCATCAGCTGTCTCCTGCACACCTCCTACTGGGGATGTGCCTGCAACCAAGGTACATGCCCTTGACTGGAATCAAACCTGGGATCTTTGAGTCCACAGGCCAATCGTCTGTCCACTGAGCCAAACTGGTTAGGGCCATATAATTTTCTTTTCTTTCAAGTCTTATCACATATGCTGTGTCTCTATAAACAATATATTTAATTTTACATATTTTTGAACTTTATATAAATGATATAATACAGTACATGTTCTGCAACTTTCAGTTTCCTCAACATTTATGTTTGAGAGAATCATCCATGATAATACGTGTAGCTAAGTATAGTGCATTCATTTTTAATTCTGTCTAATGTTTCATTGTATAAGTATACCACAATTTATGCATTCTGTTGGGCATTTGAATTGTCTCCAGTTTTTTACTATAATAATGCTGCTGTGAAAATTTTTGCACTTATTTCTTTACCCTGTGCCATTCACTTAGATCAAACTGTCCAATTGTTTGTTTATTCTGCTTTTCTTGGTCAGCATGCCATCTATTAGTTTCCAGCCTGAGAAGATTTATGTCTACTGGGCAGGAGAAAGGAATAGAAATGAATGAAGACACTCATAAATACCCATAGCTCAGAAATGCTGAGATAATAGTTCATTATGGATCTAAAGATAGGGCATGCTTGTTTATCAGTGCAAAAGGCCAGATTCTCAGAAACGAATCAGAGTGCTTTCCTGCTTTCTTCCCTGAGCCATGGGCATTCTGTTCCTTGCTTGCCCCCCATAGGACATGATGAGCTACATTGGGCCTAAGAGGACAGCAGTGGTGAGGGGAATAATGCACCGGGAGGCTTTTAACATCATTGGCCGCCGCATAATCCAAGTAGCTCAAGCCATGTCTTTGACTGAGGACGTGCTGGCTGCGGCTCTGGCTGACCACCTTCCAGAGGACAAGTGGAGCTCTGATAAGAGGCGGCCTCTCAAGTCCAGCTTGGGTAGGGTGATCAGGCTTTGCTTTGGGATGGGTGAGGGAAATGAATTATGTGGGGTCATTGGGGCAGGAGGGGAATTTGCATGCAAACCTTTTACTTCTTTCCCCTGGGGTTTCAACTTTTTCTTAAAGCACTCAGTGTTTCTCATCCCACTTTTATCCCCATTGGTTCCATGATGACAATCGGCCCCATTCTAGAGGAGAAACAAGTTCAGCTTAGCCAAGGGCACAGGCTGTCCTTCATCGACGGAAGCCTCTGGTTCCTTGACTCCTGTTTCCATAGGCTATGAGATCACCTTCAGTTTGCTCAACCCAGACCCCAAGTCCCATGACGTCCACTGGGACATCAAGGGAGCTGTTCGGCGCTATGTGCAGCCCTTTCTGAATGCCCTCAGTGTCGCTGGCAACTTCTCTGTGGACTCTCAGGTGAGACTGGGAGCAAGTTGAGAAGTACTTTTCCTGGCTGCACCATCCTTTTCAAAATCCATCCATATTTAGTGTTTACCAGTGTAGTCAGTTCTAGCTCTTTGGGCTTACTGATTTGCTAGGAATTTCCTGTGTATATATAAAGTTCTGATGTCTACTTTCTCTCCTTATGTCCAGCTCAGAGAGTTTCATCAATGTCTGTTAAAAAATGAACTTCCTTATGGTTTCCTCCAAAACTGTGTTCACCAGTTGTGCCATCCTTAAAGCACTTATTTAAATAACAACAAAAAATTCCCTGAAATATGTTAATGTTGTAACAAAGATGTGAAGAATGTAGCTTTCTGTATCACACAGTGTTCTTTGAGGGAAAATGTGGGAGAAATTTTTATTAGGTCTTGGTAGTGGGAGTAATTCTGAATAACTGAGACTTCGTTTGATTTTGTGAACACTGAGTTCTGCTATTCTTTGTTTCCTTCCTTGTTTCGGCTCTGAGAAAACCTAGGAAAATATGTGGTTTTCAAAGAACATATTTAGTTTTAACTTTACCCATGGCTTTGTTATTTTTTTCCTACACCTGTTTTCTCTTAGCCCGTTCTGATATTTCATCCTGTTGTAATTGTATCTTTTTAAGGCACCTCAAATCTTTTTGGGGACAAAGTGGAATATAAATCAATAAACAAAATAATGTCCTCCCTCTTTCTTCTCTAGATCCTTTACTATGCAATGTTGGGGGTAAACCCCCGCTTTGACCCAGCTTCCTCTAGCTACTACTTGGCCGCACACAGCCTCCCCCATGTCATCAATCCCGTGGAGTCCCGTCTAGGTGAGCTTCGAGGTTGAGGGTCTTTCTGACAGGCCAAGGTAGGACCTGGAAGGCTCAGCCTGGGGTTGGAGGTGGGTTGTATATAGTGATGGTTCCCAGTTTAGGTAGGTCTGAGGGCGTCGAGGAAGAGGAAGTGTTGGGCACTTAGGCTTCTTTGTCATGATACTCTGTTGACATCTCCATCTCTACACTATTCTATCCAAAAGCAATTATTAAACATGTTTTTCAGCACATTTTATAAAAGAATGGATAGGGTGTAGGAAAGATAACAGCAAAAGTACATGAAGGCAGAATGAGGAAACTTGAAGCTAGGTTCCAGTTTTTAATTTTTGGGGTGGTACTTAGGAAAAGTAGGTGTGACCAAGAACTGCAATACAGACAAACTAAAATGAGTATATCATTAGTTGTGGGATTTAAGACATCAGGGTGGCCCAAGGGGTGTGGGAAGGGCAGTGTGGGAGACCTTGGTAAATTCCTCCTGTCTTCATTCAGCAAACAGAGTTCGAGGGGCTGTTCTGTGGCAGTGCTGAGTACAGAGATAGAAAGGTCTTTTAGGCAAAGGAGCTAGGAGCTTAGATGTAGAAGAGTAAGAACACGTAGACTCTCAGGAAGCTCAGAGAAGTTTAACATGGCTGATTGTGAGAGGGTGACCAGGATAATGTTGGCAAGGCAGGTAGGCAGTCAGGCATCAGATCATAAAGGACCAAATTGAGGAGTTTGAACTTTAACCTAATATGAATGGCTAGCCATTGAGAGATACTAAGTGGGGAAATGACATGATGTCACATTTATACTTGTGCATAAAACGAGTTACAGTAATATAGGTGTAATGTGGTAGTAGCCATGAGAGCTGATGTAGATAGTTAAGGGAGGCCTGTTGGAGGAGGGGAGATTCCAGGGGCATTTGGGGGTTAAGGACTGTACTTCATGTATATGGTACATTTGAGAGAATGTTTAGAGGTTCTTTGCCATTGAAACCCAGGACTGGAGGATATCCTAGCGATTATCAGTTGGGAAAAATGAGACCCAGAGTGAGTGAGTGGCCAGTTAGAGGCTGATTTGGAACTAATATCTAGATCTAACATGTTTTGATATTCTGACTCCTCTTCTCTTTGTACCACAGGATCCAGCGCTGCCTCCCTTTACCCTGTGCTCAACTTTCTACTCTATGTACCTGAGCTCGCACACTCTCCCCTGTACATTCAGGACAAGGATGGGGCTCCAGTAGCCACCAACGCCTTCCACAGTCCCCGCTGGGGTGGCATTATGGTAATGGTCACATGATGCAGACTCCAGAACCCAAGCTTCCGGGACAGACATATTCCCTGAGACTGTTCTGTTCATCTGGTCCAGCGTGAGACAGGGCAGGCACCAAGGCGCTTGTGCCCCTCCTCCTTCAGCCCCACAACTTTTTATTTTGTCAATATTTTCTCCTTTTTTAAAAAAAATATATTTATTATTGATTTCAGAGGGGAAGGGAGAGGGAGAGGGAGATAGAAACATCAATGATGAGAGAGAATCATTGATCAGCTGCTTCCTGAATGCCCCCTACTGGGGATCGAGCCTGCAACCCGGGCATATGACTTTGACTGGAATCAAACCTGGGACTCTTCAGTCTGCAGGCCAATGCTCTATCCATTGAATCAAACTGGCCAGGGCTGTTTTGTGTATATTTTCTGTAATATGACTCTTTTGCATGTAGTAGTTTGCACTTATTGAGGACTCTTCTGTGTACATCTTAGATCTTGGACCTGTTTGTGGAAGTCTTGCAAAGTTTGGAACTTTGTCTCCCCTATTAGACTAGGAGTCTCTCAAAGGTAGAGACTCTGACTGGAATAAAAAATATCTCTTTTACAGGACTTTTGAGGGGATAACGGAGATAATTTATGGAAAGCCCCTAATAGGTATTTAAAAAATACTAGCTATATCATCAGGTTTGTAATTTCTAAAGAGCACAGAATATGTCTTCTTTTTCTTTCATGATCTTCAGAGTGTCTGGGGCACAATTGTGTATGGTCCTGGCATATTGAGGCAACCTCATTTCCCCTTGCAGGTATATAATGTGGACCCCAAAGGCTACAATGCTTCGGAGCTGCCGGTGCGTATTGAGGTGGACATGGTGCAAGTGATGGAGGTGTTCCTGGCTCAGTTGCGGTGAGGTCCTAGGTGATGCACTTGGTGACATGGCCCTTGACTCTGACCATGGTCTCCTGGGCTGCCTGGAATAAAATCTCACCTGGCAGGGATACCTTGGCTGGGCCTAAAGTCCTAGGAAGCAAGAGATGTTGCCAAGGATCACTTCATCCTCCTAAGAAGAACTAGTTGCTGACAAAAACTCCTAAGAAAAATAGTCTCACGAATGTCAGGTCCATGGGATGTGATCACTGGTGCTTAAAAAAAATAGCTGTTAATTCTTGTGCTAAGTAATCTATTTAAAAAAAAATTTTTTTAAATTGATTTCAGAAAAGAAGGGAGAGGATGAGAGAGAAACATCAATGATGAGAGAGAATCATTGATTGGTTGCCTCCTGCATGTCCACACTGGGGATCAAGCCCATAGCCTGGGCACGTGCCCTGACCGGGAATCGAACAATGAGCTCCTGGTTCATAGGTCTATACTCAACTCTTGAGCCATGCCATTCGGCATAACTAATCTATTGATAGTGGCTGCCTGATGGCCTATGCTGAGGATTCTTTGGGCTGATCACGAAAGAGGATTCTGATTGATTTGCAATGCCTGCCATGGGTGTAGAATTGGAGAGGCACAGCACATACATCTTGTCAGAGATGGTACTGAATTATTCCTTAACTAAGGCTCAGTGATCCCATTTGTTCAAAGAGAGAGTAGACAGGGTGAGAGGATTAAACTAAATCAGAAATATTTTAGCCTTGGAACCTTTTGCCAAAAAGATCTTGGAAGTCCAATATAGAAACAAATAAAAGCTAAAACCCAAGAGCCTGAGGTACTTTTCTACAACTGCTGTGGGTCTGGATTAAGATTGAAAATCTTAGTTATTCTAGGAATCTTAGCCATCTTCTCCCACCTTCTAGTCAGCCTTTGACCTTCTTCACTGTTCCTACAGGCTGCTCTTTGGGATTGCTCAGCCCCAGGTGCCTCCAAAATGCCTGTTTTCCAGGCCTAAGAGTGAAGGGCTGATGACTTGGGAGCTAGACCGGCTGCTCTGGGCTCGGTCAGTGGAGAATCTGGCCACAGCCACCACCACTCTCACTTCCCTGGCCCAGCTTCTGGGCAAGATCAGCAACATTGTCATTAAGGATGATGTGGCATCTGAGGTAAGTGGGCAGGGGATGGATTCTGGGGCTCAGGATTGGAATGGCCATTGAGGGCCAGGGTGTGGTGAAACTAGTGCTAGTTGAGGTCCAGGGCCCAGGCTTCCTCTAGAAGGCAGTGCCAGCCCCCAGCAGGAGTCCAGATTAGGTGATGTGAGGTTTTAAGCAGGAACTTGGGAAGTCCACCATAGCCCTTTTATACTAGCTGCCACATATCCTGGGCAAATTCCAGGCAACCTGTTTAGGAGATGGTAGACACAGTAAAGCTCATCACTCCCCTACCAACTTCATCAGTGCTGAGGACTAATTGGTAATCCCCTGCCCCCTTCCTAGGTGTACAGGGCTGTAGCTGCAGTCCAGAAGGCAGCAGAGGAGTTGGCGTCTGGACACCTGGCCTCTGCCTTTGTTGCCAGCCAGGAAGCTGTGACATCCTCGGAGCGTGCCTTTTTTGATCCCTCGCTCCTCCATCTCCTTTATTTCCCGGATGACCAGAAGTTTGCCATCTATATCCCACTTTTTCTGCCTATGGCTGTGCCCATCCTCCTGTCTCTGGTCAAGATCTTCCTGGAGACTCGCAAGTCCTGGAAAAAGCCAGAGAAGATAGACTGAGCAGGAGAGCATCTCAGTAGGAACTCTTCCTTTCTGCAAGGTGGGAAGTGTTAGATTGAGAGGCATGTAAATGGAGCCTGCCATGAAGATCTACCTCCAGCCTCCTCTGTTGCCTCTCCAGCAACCAAAGTGTAACACTCCAGGATGGGTTCATCTTTCCTTCTCTTCCCATTCCTCTGGGTCAGGGGTCCCACCCCCCATCTTCAAAAGATGCATCATGTGGGTCTCCTTCTCTGGCTTGAACTTGAAGAAGGTCTTTTCCTATTCCCCTGGGATAAGGGCAGCTTGTGCTTCTGCCTGTTTCTCACAGTCCTCTTGTACCAAAGGGAGCATTAGGGGAAAGCCTTAGGTTGTTTTCTAACCCCTTCCCCTCCACATTTCTCTCTACCCCTCAGGGAGAGCCCCAGCACTGCTCTGATGGAAGGGGCCAGGAACAGGTCACCTCTGGGGTCTTCTCCTTACTCCCTTCCCTCCTGTCTAGCTAGGCCTGTTGGGCACAGCCTGATGCTGTGTGGCAGAGTTCCCTTCACCCTTCCGTAGAGGCAGTGTGGTGCAGTGGAGAAAGTTTCAGACTTGGGATCAAACCTGCCTGAATTCAAACACTGGTTTCTGTACTTATCATATGGGGAGTTCTGAATAAGCTATTTCATCTCTCTGAGCCTCAGTTTTTCATTTGTTAAAGTAACATCAATGATACCTCCCTTATAAGGTGATTGTAAGGATTAATTGAATGTGAATTGGAAAGATAGGTAGTATGAGCTTAGCCTTTGTTCTTCATTCATGTGTAAGTGATGGTTTCCTAGTATCTATTCTCACAGCATCACCTTGCTTTCACCTGGCCATGTGTCCCTCCTGCTTCCCTGTCCTGGAGGGCCCTATGGTGACTTAGTGAACTAGACAGTTGTCCCTCGGCATGATGGGATTTGTCCAACAAGTGTGTTAACATCTACTTCTGCTTTTTTTTTAGCAAGGGGTCTGGGGAGGGAATGGTTTGTACCAATGTAAGACCTCTGATACTAACTCATTCATAAATTATATATATATAGTGCCCTGGCTGGGTAGCTCAGTTGGTTAAAATATTGTTCCAATATGCCAAGGTTGAGGGTTTGATTCCCCCAACAGGGCACATACAGAAATCAATCAGTGAATGTATAAGTAAAAAATTTGTTGGAACAACAAATCAATGTTTCTTTTTCTTTCTCTTCCTCTTTAAAAACCATTTTTTAAAAAATTAAAAAAATACATAGTGAGCACAGGTACTCTGCCAGGTGGTAGGGTATGATAACAAAAACAGGATCCCTGTTTTCCTGGAACTGCTTTTTTAGGGGGAAGAGTCAGTGAACAAATAAAACTAATTTTGGATAATGCACTAGAAAGAAAAACCAAGCTGATCAGATAGTGACTGTGGATTGTTAGTGCTGTGGATTGGGTGCGGAGGAGGGCCTTTGAGCAGATGACATTTGAGCTGAGACCAGAAGGACAAGAAGAGGCCGCCTGGGGGAAGAGTATCCCGGGCAAAGACCTAGAGATGGGAACTGAGGGAGGAGCAGAGTGGCGGGAGCACCGGAGAGGTAGACAGGACCCTTTGAAAAAATGAGTGAAACCCAGGGCGAGCCCCCACCCTGTCCTGGGTGAATAGCCCTGGTCAGCGAGCCAGTCTTCAGCCTTCAGCTGGGTGGGCTGGCGGTGGGCGGGCTCAGGGGCGGGCACACCTCAGGGGCGGGGCGGGGCGGTACCTGGGCCCTGGCCGGGGGTGGGGCTGCGGACGCTCCCCCTTCTGGGCTGCAGCCGGCGCAGGCAGCCCGGCGGCAGTAGGCGAGCCGTGGCCCCGCGAGGCCATGAAGGTGAAGAAGGGCGGCGGCGGGGCCGGGACGGGGGCGGAGCCCTCTCCTGGGGCCTCGGGCCTGAGCGTGGAACCAAAGCCGGAGCCGCAGCCGCAGGCGGAATACGAATCCGGGTCCGAGTCGGAACCGGAGGGAGGCCCAGGGCCCAGGCCAGGGCCGCTGCAGAGGAAGCAACCGATCGGGCCGGGGGACGTGCTGGGGCTTCAGCGCATCACGGGCGGTGAGCACCGGCGAGGAAGCGCCGCCTGCGGGAGGCAGGGGGCCGTGGCGGCGCGCGAAACCCGGCTCCCGCCCCCTTTCCCGTCCTCCCCCTGCTTTTCTTCCCCCACCGGGCACCCCTTGCCTGAGAGTTCTACCTTCTGCCTCCCAGCCTGAAACCTCTGTGTCCCCCTTCCCCTGATCTCCTCTCCCTTTAGAGATTTATTTCCACCCCCTCCTCTCCCTTCCTTTTTGAGTCCATCCCCTTTTCCTGTGGTGGAGGTGAGGCAGCAGCTGAAACTGTGACCCCTTCCCATGTAGTTTTTAGAACCTTTTGAATCCTTTCTCTGCAATAATGAGGAAGAGGCTAAGTGCAGTCTGTCCTCAGCCCCCAGCCTCGAGGCTAGGTAGAGGCGTAGTTACTTAGGTGGCATTATTAAGGTCTCCCTGACCATTAAACGCCCTCACTCTGGATTCCCCAGGAACTCTCGAACCATCCCTCTCCCCAGGAAAGGACCTGAGCAGGAAGCTTTCGTTGGTTGGGTCTGTGCCCTCTTAAGGGAGTAGTGAATGCTCCCCCAGCCCCCGCCTTAGCCTGGACTAGGGCCAGCCTGGAGGCCTAGAGGTCTCCACTGTGGTTGAGTTTCTGGGCTGGACGCCTGGGTTGCCCCAGCTTTGTAATGCAATTGACTGTTTGGCCTTGGGCGAGTAACCTCACCTCTCTGAGCACATTCACCTGTAAAACGGGGATAATACCTCTCAGAGTTATTGTGAAAATAAATTCTCTGGTGTTGCACAGTGCCTGGCATGCTGGGCATGCTCTGTAAACAGGGCTCTTTTATGAGCAGTACTGAGGGCCCCGAGGACTGCTGATGGCTGTTGTCTGGAAGCAGACAACTGAGCATTCAGAGCAGGAGAGGGAGTCACCCAAGGCAGGGAGCAAGGACTAGGAAGCCTCAAGGCAGAAGTGGTGGCTGAGCCTCAAAGAAAAGAAGGCATTTGGAGAGGCAGGGGCCTTCCACTCTGACCTCACCCATCAGTAACCCTGCCCTGGCTCCTTCTGTGAGCAATTCTTGAGGCCTCTCTTGGGGATGGGAGGTGCAGGTGCTGGAATGGACCTGAGCTCTGGAGCTGTAGGAGCAGCAGAGCCCAAGGCAGAGCTGCGGACGAGACCATGATGGCAGGTCTAGGCCTGTACATCTGGGTCCCCAGGGGACCAGCTTCTCTCTCCTCTCAGCCAGGCAGCAGCCATTCTTGGCTGGGCCCTGAGAGTGCTGAGCGGCCTTGCCTAGCGGACACTTGTAGTGAGAAGGGGTCTGGATCAGTCTGATGTTGGTGCCAGGCGGGCTATAATTGACAACAGCAGCGTTTAGGATTCAGGTTAGCGGTTGGCTCTGGGAAAGAACTTTCTTATAGGATGATCTGTTCAGGTCCTAGGTAACTTTAGAGTTTATTTTGCACCTTTGGCGGTATGTGTGTTCCAGCCCACATACCATCCTTTGTCTCCTAATTTGGAGGAAATTCATAGCCGTAGAGAAGGGGCATCTGTGGGGGAAGGGGGAGAAGGACTTCACGGGAGCTCTTTCCTCTATAGAAGTTGAGAATAAGGTGCCAGGGCTTTCCATCCTGGCACCTCCTGGTCTCCTCTGACCCTAATCACATAGGTCTGAGGTTTGTGCCTCCTGGATTACTGAATCCGGCTTAGGAAGCTATTTGTGGCTGATGGGAAGGGAGCAGTTGTGTTCTGAGCCCTCAGCCACTCTTCCCCTTTTCTGGCCTAACCCTGGGTCCCCGGCCTCACCCTTCGCTGGTGAAGGGAGGGGGTGGCTGTGGTGCCCTTGGAGTCACTGGCATCCCCACTCCCTCACTCCCTCAGCGGGGTTGATAGATTGAATTTGCAGTGGAAGAGACAGACTGAGGTCAGACTGCAAGAAGTTGTTTCTAAATGAGAGCAGAAGCTCCAAAAGTTGGAGAATAGAGGAAGGGGTGCTGTGCCCAGCATCTTCTTTCTACACCTTTGGACTTTCTGTGACAATAAGGTGTGTCCAGGGTGAGGTAGGGGCTGTCCACCGCCATTTCCTCTTTCTGCCTCCTCCCTGCTACGGGCTCTGGTGGACTGTCCAGAGCTCAGGCCCCTTCCCCAAGCCTTTGTATTTTCTGCTGGACTGCATGGTGCCAGGTGGCTACCAGGAGGGCTTCATGGAGGGAGCTGGCCCAGGTTTGGGGAAGAGAGAACAACTTCACATTTACTTCCTCTTCCTGCCCCAGAGGAATAGGAGGTGGCCCTGGGGCCTGGAGGGTAATTTCCGGGCCTCTTGGGGGAGGATGTGGTGCTGTGCAGGCTGACAGAGCCCTCTCTGCACCTCAGTCTCTTCCTATTTGTTGCCAGGACATCCCTGAGCACTTGCAGATGCTGCAAGCAGTGAGGGTTGGATGAGGCCATGGTATTCCTGAGCTTCCTCAGGCGGGGCCCACCACTGTTCCTGGTTCCTCTTCTGGGTACTGAGGAACCTTAGTGCCCCCTGCACACCCTCTGATGCCCCTGCCACACCCTCTTCCTGTCCTCCCCCATACTCTTCTCTCTGGGAGTGGCTCAGAGCCAAAGCTGGGTAAATGACCTTTGAAGGGGTTCCCTCTGTTTGCTAAGACTTCCTCCCATTTGGAGGTCAACAGGGGATGGGGACAAAGGTGACTCCCTTCCCCCCAAATCCCAGGCTCTGGGTTTGAGTCAGCAGAGCTTCGGTTAAGCTGCTTAAGAGAGCTGGGCTTGTATAAGCTGCTTATGGGGAAAGGAGGTGACCACAGGTTGGGGAAAAAGGTTGATGAGGAACAGGGAAGGGGTTGTTCCTCTGCCCAGCACTACCCACCAGGTCAGGGGAAGTCCTTGCCTGAGTGGCGCCAGGGACAGCTATGTGGCAGGGGTGGGAGTATCAGGAGACTAGGTCCCTGAGGCCAAGCTGTGTCACTCCTTTTATTTATTTTTCAGAGAGGAAGGGAGAGGGAAAGAGAGAGAGACACACATCAATGATGAGAGAGAATCATTCATTGATCAGCTGCTTCCTGCATGCCCCCTGCTAGGGATCAAGCCCACTACCCGGGCATGTATTGGACTGGAATGGAACCTGGGACCCTTCAGTCGCAGGCTGATGCTTTATCAGCTGAGCCAGACCAGCTAGGGCTCTGTCACTCCTTTTAGGGTGAGGTTTCCAAAAGCAGGGCTGTATCTTCCCTGTCATGCGGGGAGCTTCTTATGAGATTGGAGACACGTTTGGCTCAGGGTCACCAAGCCAGCCCTGACAGAGGCTGGAATAAGGGCCCTCAACTCTAGGATAGGAGGGAAAATGTGGGGGAGGTAGCCTTGTCTGTCACCCTTAGGGATCAGAGAAGTGTAGTTAAGTGTGGGGTTCCCACAAAAGCTTAGCTGGAGCAGCCACCTGTCTCCCCTAGACTACCTGTGCTCCCCGGAGGAGAATATATATAAGATCGACTTCATCAGGTTCAAGATTCGGGACATGGATTCAGGCACCGTCCTCTTTGAAATCAAGAAGCCCCCAGCTTCAGGTGAGTGGCTGGGTGGGTCATGGACAGGGAGGTGGGTGCGAGCTGTGAAGTGGGCTGCCCAGGGACTCCTCAGGCTGCAGAGGGCACTTGGACTCCATCATTCCCAGGAGTCCTCTGGCAGGGGACCTTTTCTCATCTTTCCCATCCATCTGCTCTGGGATTGGACATTCTAGGACAGTCCTGTCCCTTCAGTTCCTGCCAGCCTGCCCTCTGCAGGCCTTCTTGGGAACTGCAGTCCTGGAGGCCCCAGGCTCTGTGTCTCCTTTGGCCCTGGGAACCTCAGTTGAAAGTTTTGACCTGTTGACCTACATCCCCCATGTGGAACTTTTTGGCCAAAGGTCTGAACCTTCAATGTGCATCAGAATCTCCTGGGAATTTTAAAACTTTCTGAGACATGGGAGCCCTGGGGTGAAACCCGGGATGGGCATGGGCCCCACTCTGAAGCCCACTGAGCCCCAGCTGGGGTGCATTGCAGAGCGGTTGCCCATCAACCGGCGGGACCTGGACCCCAATGCTGGGCGCTTTGTCCGCTACCAGTTCACCCCTGCCTTCCTCCGCCTGAGGCAGGTGGGAGCCACGTGAGTCACTGGGCCAGGGGGGGTCAGGGATGGGGGTAAGGGTGGGGTGGGAGTGAGCCCTTCCTGAGTTCTTACTGAGCCTCTCTTAGGGGCAGTCTGTCCTGAACCTGGCTGGTAGACTTCAAGGCCAAGCTCAGCCCTGCCCCCTTCTCTCACTCAGGGTGGAGTTCACCGTGGGAGACAAGCCTGTCAACAACTTCCGCATGATCGAGAGGCACTACTTCAGAAATCAGCTGCTCAAAAGCTTTGACTTCCACTTTGGCTTCTGTATCCCGAGCAGCAAGAACACCTGCGAGCACATCTATGACTTCCCCCCTCTCTCTGAGGAGCTGAGTGAGTGGGCAGGACCCTGTGGGCAAGGGGACTCAGAGACCAAGCTGGGGGGAGTGTGGTCTGACCCCATTTCTTCCCACCCTGGGTGTCCTATGTCTGGCACCTAAAGGGACACTCAGGCTCAAAGAGGCTGGGGGAATTCTTTGAGGTTGTTTAGCTTGTCCCTGTCCCATAGATCTGAAGGCCCTGCAGTGGCCTGCCTCTGGCTCCTGACCTTTGCCCCGCCTGGCTCGGGCTCTTTTGCAGTCAATGAGATGATCCGTCACCCATATGAGACACAGTCTGACAGCTTCTACTTCGTGGATGACCGGCTGGTGATGCACAACAAAGCAGACTATTCCTATAGTGGGACGCCATGACCCCCCAACTGCCTTCTACCCCAGGAGGGTCCTGGGCCCTCAGCTGTGACTTTCCAGTGCTCACTTCTCAACCCCAGGTCTTCTGCCTGGGAAGGGTCCCAGGGGCCCTGGACCCTGCGTCAGTGTTGGGAGGGAGGGTGCCTGATGTCCACAGTCCAGGTCCATAAAGCGCATGGGGCCTGGCATCTGGGGTGGGATAGGGTGGTAGGGGGACTGATTGCCTCCATATCCAGGAAGGCCTCCTATGAGAGGAATAGCCAGAATTTCTGGACAGCCTAATTGGGCCTCTTGGGCCCAAGTTTTAGAACAGTGTTCCCCTACCCATTCTTTGTTTCCTGCCCACCACTGACAGGCCGTTTAGATTTGTAAATTCACAGATGACGATCTTGGCTGCTAAGACTCCCAAGGGGGTTTAGGTTCTGGCCCCAGCCCTAGCCTCCATCATCAGGGGCCAAGATACTGCCTGAGGAGTGGGAGGTATTGGCCCCATCTGCCACCTGTGCTTGGGGCTGGACCAACTGTATATAGTTTTCAATAAACTCTTTCTCCTTTTCTGTTCTCTGATTGTGGGCCAGCATGTGTATCTGTTGGGGAGGTGGGGAAGGGAATGGAGCAGGCAATAATGTGGTCCCCAAGTCCTGTGCCCTAATTCTCTTGGTACCTAGAGTCAGCATTTAGTACGTGTTACAGCTGGAAAGGGTTTTTTCCTTTCATAAAAGATGGCGATTCAGGCCCCGAAGGAAGCTTTAGGCCAAAGTTATAGCCAACCCCGACAGAACAGAGGATGGGACAAGGGACCCCAACTCTAGGATGGGAAGGAAGGTATGGGGAGTTGGTCTTGTTTTTTACTCTACCTTCTCTGACCCCCTGAGGCCACTAGGACCCCTAGGTTGTGTTTTTAGCCCTCATCAGAGAGAGAAGGTGGACAGGTTTGTGACTATGAACTGGAGTGCTCTTGTTTTAAGCTGCCTTGGGGAGCCTCTGGACTGGCTGTCCTACGTATAACACTACCCCCAGCCCTGTCCTTACTTCATTGCCTTAATGGAGAAAATTGAAGAACTGAGAGGTAAGTGGAGAACTTATTTCAGGGTTCACATCCTGTTGTTCCAAGCACAAATTTGGATATTCCTGATGCTGAGGAGTTACACGCACTGGAATTCAGGTGGTTCCTGTGGAGTCCTTGCTGGGGGTCAGGACCTGGACTAGACTCTGGGAATTCTAAAATGAGTGAGACACAGGAACAAATACCTATCCCTAGAGTAAGATGGGCTGGGCATATAGGGATGCAAGAGTCGCCTGCTTGGAGGAATTCCTCTGGGGAGGAGTCTTGGAGGAGACAGTATGGAACAACTTGAGAACTCAAGACAACTCTGACTGGAAGAGATCGGGGAGAGCATGTAGGCACAGGGAACGTCATAAAGCGAAGGTCTGGAGGCAAGATTTATCAGATATGTTCAAGGGAGTATATTCATGATGTGAAAGGAAGACAGATCTGTGGAGCCTTGTTCAGGCACTGGGGTTTCTCCCTGAGGAAGATGAGGGGTCATTGAGGAGGATGACCTGGTCCAATTAGTGAAAGGTGGATTGGAAAGAGTGAGACTAATAATAAAAGCTGATATATATTGAGTGCCGAGCCCAGGGCTGGGTGCTTTACATGTGTTAATAGAATGCCCACAATCATTTCTGAGATAGGTGCAATTATTAATCTCATTTTGCAGAAAATGCCGTCCCAGAGAGGTTAGTTTGACCCACCAATGTCACAGTTAAGTGTCAGTGTCAGGATTTGAACCCAGACAGTCTGACTCCAGAATCTATGCATTGAGGATGTGCTGAGGAGGGTGTTGCAGGAACTTGGGTGAGAGAAAATTGAAGAATTAAAGGCAACCTGAATTAGGTCAATATCCATGGAGATGGTAGAAATAGATGAAGTTGAGATTTTCAGGACTGGTGGTTGATTGGATGAGGGACTTGTAGACAGGGAGGAGTCGAGGCTGAATCCCTGGTTTGTGACCTGCATGTTACGGTGAATAGGAGTGTTGTTACTGGGTGTGGGGACCCAGGTTGGATCACGGAGGTGGCTGGTGGGAGGTGATGAGTTCAGGTTGGGACTTGCTGTGGTGTGGTACAGATGTCCTGGAGGAGACAGGAAAAAAATTTGGGCACTGAGATGAGGAAGGGGGTGAGGGCTGGAGATGGTGATGCTTGGAGGTCATTGGTCACAGGTGATTGCTGCTGCTGTGATGGTGGCTGAAATTATGGGGTCCCCATCTGACATTGCTGGTGTTTAGTGAGCAGGGGGCAGAAATGCCAAATGTCCTCCAATTAATGGGGCGCTCAATGCTAATAATCCACATGCCCAACTGAGGGTCACTGACCAAGAGTATATAACCCTAAGGAAGGCCAGGGAGCTTTTGAGAGAAGGTAATGGAGACAGGAAGAGCAGCCAGAGAGGTGGGCACAGGAGCCTGTTTTAGAGGAAGTTAGGTTAAAGCAAAGGGAAGAGAGAATTTCACCAAGAAGCAGGTGGTCAGGAATTGTCACAAAGGTGTAGAAGGGGTATGGCAGGGCTGGGGGTGGTTTGAAGATGAGGCTGTGTAGGTATAGAAGTATTTGGAGTTGGGGTGTTATTTATGGGGTTATAACAGAAATTATCCTAGCTAATAAAAGAGTAATATGCAAATTGACCATACCCCTGCCACACCCACCAGCCATGCCCACCAGCCAGGAGCGAGTATGCAAATTAACCTAACCAAGATGGCTATGGCCACAGAAAGAGCAGGAGGTTGGCTTGGATTGCCCCGGCGATGGAGGAAGCCAAGCTTTCCATGCACCCTGGCTGGACCAGGCCTCCACTTAAGGCAACAAAGTTTCAATGGCTGCCACCACAGAGCAAGCAGAAGACTTGGCTCCACTCCAGGCTACAAAGTTTCAATTGTAGAAGATAAATAAATCCCAGACCTCTCAAGGTCCCAGATTGGAGAGGGAGAAGGCTGGGCTGAAGGACACCCCCTCCCCGTGCACAAATTTTGTGTACTGGGCCTCTAGTAAAAGTTATAAAAGCCCTAACCAGTTTGGCTCAGTGAACAGAGCATTGAATTGGTCTGTGGACTGAAGGGTCCTGGTTTTCATTCCTGTCAAGGGCACATTTCCAGGTTGTGGGCTCAATCCCCAGTAGGAGGTGTGCAGGAGGCAGCTGATCAATGATTCTTTCTCATCATTGGTATTTCTACCTCTCTCCCTCTCCCTTCCTCTCTGAAATAAATAAAAATATGTATTAAAAAATTATAAAAGAGGGACTTTTAGGCCTACACAGTGTTAGGAGGAGGATCCTCTGTTACCACCTGATAATAGTTCTAACTGTTCCTGCTAAGTCAATTGGGTTGAGGTTCTGGATTGGGCCTGCTGCACTTCCACCTTCAGACAGGGAGGGGGTTCCTGGGAGGGGGTCCCCATCCCTGGAGCAGGTATCTGGTTGGCATTCACTCAGAGAAGCCTGTATCTCTTGGCCCTCTGTCTCCCTTTTTTTTTTTAAATATGTTTTTATTGATTTCATAGAGAGAGGAAGAGAAAGAGAGAAATATCAATGATGAGAGAGAATTATTGATTGCCTGCCTCCTGCACACTCCACAGTGGGAGGAGCCCACAACCCAGCACGTGCCCTGACCTGGAATTGAACTACAACCTCTTGGTTCATAGGTCAACACTCAACCACTGAGAGACACTGCCTGAGCCTCCCTGTCTCCTTTTATTTTTATTTATTTATTAATTTATTAAATCCTTATTATTCAGATAATTACATTTGCTTCTCTTTTTTCCCCTCCATAGCTCCCCTCCACCCAGCTCCCAACCCTCCCTCCTCCCTTACCTCCCTCCCATTGACCTCATCCATAGGTGTGATTTTTGTCCAGTCTCTCCCTATAAACCCCTCACCCCTTTCCCCCTGAGAATTATCAGTCCACTCCCTCTCTGTGCTCCTTATTCTATTATATTCACCAGTTTATTCTGTTGATCAAATTTTTAATTCACTTAATTTTTAGATTCCCTTGTTGATAGATATGTATTTGTTGTTCATAATTTTTTATCTTTTACCTTTTTCTTCTCCCTCTTCTAAAAGAGTACCTTTCAGCATTTCATATAATACTGGTTTGGAGTTGATGAACTCCTTTAGCTTTTTCTTATCTGTGAAGCTCTTTATCTGCCCTTCAATTCTGAATGATAGCTTTGCTGGATAGAGTATTCTTGGTTGTAGGTTCTTGCTATTCATCACGTTGAATATTTCTTGCCATTCCCATCTGGCCTGCATTGTTTCTGTTGAGAAATCAGCTGACAGTCGTATGGGTGCTCCCTTGTAGGTAATGAACTGTTTTTCTCTTGCTGCTTTTAATATTCTCTCTTTGTCTTTTGCTCTTGGTATTTTAATTATGATGTGTCTTGGTGTAGTCCTCTTTGGATTCCTTTTATATGGGGTTCTGTGTGCTTCCTGGACTTGTAAGTGTATTTCTTTTACCAGATGTGAAAAGTTTTCAGTCATTATTTCTTTAAGTAGGTTTTCAGTATTTTGCTCTCTGCCTTCTTCTGGCACCCCCACAATTCTGATGTTGGTATGCTTGAAACTGACCTAGAGGCTCCTTACATTATCTTCACATTTTTGGATTCTTTTCTCTTCTTGCTTTTCCAGTTGAGTGTTTTCTGTTTCTTTATATTTCAATTTTTTTACTTGATTCTTGCCTTCCTCTAGTCTGCTGTTAGGTCTCTGTATAATATTTTTTATTTCAGTCAGTGTATGTTTAATTTCTAGTTGGTCCTTTTCCATCTCTAGTTGGTTCTTTTTCATCTCCTCTTGGGTCTTGCTAATTTTATCCAATTTTTCTAGGATAGTCTTGAAAAACCTTTTAAATGTGGTTTTGAACTCTACATCCAGTCGTTTGTTTTCCTCCATTTCTTTTGTTTGTGATCTCTTCCCTTGTCTCGGCATTTTCACTATGCTGGGAGAACTTCTGTGTTGGATTCAGCCTTATGATACCAGACTTGCAAAACTGCAAAAGCCTCTCTGTTGAGCTTGGGATGGGTGGAGTCTCAAGGCTTAACGGACCACCTTGCCTTCCTGTCGGCCCTGCCCTCCAAGGCGCCTGAGTCTCATGTGATTGGGTAATCGCTGGAACGGTCCCTGTGTGCTTGCGTGTTCTTGCAGTGCCTCTAGACTGCTGCTGCCTTTCCAGCTCCCCTGCGCTCTGGGACCATATGAATCTGGTTCCCCAGGACTTCGCCCGAATCTGGGGTTTAGTGGAGTTAGAAGTGACGCAGTTGGGATGCTTTGTCTCCTGCCCTCTTGTGAAAGCCAGCAGCACAATTAGCAGTTGGTCTTCTGCATGTGGTGCTGTGCGTGCTGCCCGACTTCTGCCCTCCTGCGACTTCCCCAAATTTTCGTGCACTTCTCTCTTTTCACAGTCCAAACTCCCCCCATATGAGTTTCGGCTGGACCTGGGGTTCAGTGTCTCAGGATAAGGGGTTCAGTGCCTTTGAGAGTCTCCATCTCCCTCCCGCCAGAGAAAGTCAGCCAGGTACTCTGGCACCCGCTTTCTCCACGCACACGTCTCCGTACCTCAACTTTTTGCAGATCCTCTGGGTCTCTATGAGCCCCTCTCTTTCCTTCTAGTTGCAGAATTTCCACTCAGCCAGCTTTCCTGTGGTTCTGGATAATGTGTGTTTTTTCTTTTAGTTGTAGTTTTGAAGTAGTTGTGCGAGGCAGCAGTGTAGGTGTTTACCTATGCTGCCATCTTGGTTCGAGCTCCCTCTGTCTCCTTTTAAGTCTTCATGTCTCTGGCTGCTAAGGTGCAACTTGTTGCATTTAGTTCCTCCCACTTTCCTTAGGAACCTAGAAGATTCCTGAGCAGTAGTAGGAGGAAAAAGATGGGGGTGGGATGGTGTAAGGTGGGGGAGTAAAGCTAGTCTGGCTGTGATTATAAGTTGTTGACTTTGAAGGTTGACTAGGCTGGGTCTGACCATGCTCAGAGTCTATCTCTTTAAAGTCAGCCAGAGAAAACCCTACTACTGGATTTAGCAGGAAAGCCCAAATACTGGAGGAAGACAACCTTCTCATGCCACCCCGGTTGGCCTGCAGGGTGCACTTTGGGACTGCCAAATCCGCTGTGAAATACTGAGAGGTTTCCCTTCCAGCTGATGAAGAGCTGCTGTCTCAAGCCCATAGGGCTTCCTGTCTAGCCTGGCCCAGCCCCTAAGAGCCACCCTCTATTTCCCCGCCATCTGGCACCAAAATGCAAGGGTGCTTGACTTTCTTGTGTGTCATGGACCCCTTTGTTATTGTCTACTGAAGCATATGGGCAATACGGTTTTTATGTACATAAGATATATTGTAATCCTATATTTTATGTATTAAATGTTATATATAGACACCTCTATCTATATCTATTCTGCAATACCTGTAATGTAATATGAAAACATCTATGGTTTCTCTTCTTAATGGCAAAGTCACAGCTTCTGCTAAAGCTACTGTGCTTTGTTGCTGACATTCATAATCAAGGGACATGCTAAATTTGAGGTAGAGATGAGTGAAAATGAAGGTGTAATTTCTTTCATTGGACTTCTAACCAGTTTAAAACCAGGTTTAGAGCCCCTGAACAAAAGGGATCATTTCCCCCAAAGGGTCTTCCAGACCCAGTATCCATTCAGACTGTTGCTCACCCTAAAATGGTGCTTGAACACTTAGTGTAAGGTGGCCAGCAGAGGGCAGCATATGAGCGGGAGTGTGGAGCGCGGCTCAGAGAGGCACTTGCCCAGGTTTTAAAGTCTAAGGGCCAAGTCTGGTTACCAACAACAACAAAAGAAACTCAAAGTCCTATCAGCTTGCTACCTGTCTTGGCTGCGTGGAGGCCAGTTCACTCCATAGATGTGATGAATGGGCCCGTGGGACAGAGGTCTGATTGAGGAGCCTTGGAGCTGTCCTCTGCTCAACTAGGCTGGAGGTGTAGAGTAGGTTTGTCTGAGGCTCCAGGGTTCAAGTCTGAGGCAAGGAAGCGGGTCCCAGTAAAGTTCTCTCATTAAACACTTACCTTGTTCCTGGGGGCTTGGGCATTCAGACCCAGGCCTAGGGTTGGTCAGAATTGGGGTGTAATGTCTCCTGGGGGCTTGACATTGACCCTTCACCCCCTTCCTATACAGCTAGGACTGGGTGGGTCTTCCTCTTGGGTGTATGGATTGGCCATGCCTTCCCCCACTCCTCACTCTACCCTATCCCTCAAGGCGTGGAGCCAGCCTTAGAGCCTCTTGTGGGAAGGTACTGGTGTACCTCCATTATAAGATCTGCAGAGCTGTCTTCTGGGGCAGGCAGGTGATGTTGGCTGGCCCCCAGGCCTGGCCCCTGGAAGAACTTTCTAAGCAGAGGCCTCACTGTGGCTGTGGCAAGACTGAGGCTCATGTGAGTGCTTTTGGCTCATACACCTTCCCAATCTGGTGGAGTTGGGGGCTGCCTCTCAGGCTGCCCTTTGGTGACAGCAGCCTGTCTGCAGGTGGCGCCTGGGAGGTGAGCCTGAAGTGGGATGGAGTAGGGTCCTGATCCTCCAGGGACCATCTTCCAGGACCAGCAGTGCAGAGTACCTGGCTTTGCTCTGATCATGTCATCTGTGAAAACCAGAGCCCCAGCCAGGGAAAGATGGGAGGCAGGAAGGCACAGCCTGGACAGGGAAGTGACCCCTTCTTGTGTGAGGAAATGAGGAGAGTGGGTGGATCTCAGAGGGGGTACAAGGAGAGGGCATCCCCTCCTTCTGGGCAGGGCATCCCCTCCCTCTGGGCAGGGTATCCTCTTCCTCTGGGCAGGGCAGCTGCTTCTTTGCATCCCTTTGAAAGTTCTCCTGGGAAGACACTCCACCCACATTCCCTTTCACCCTCTCAGGCTGGTCAGAAGTCCTCCCAGATGCTTCCTAGTATTGAATGAGGATGCAGTGAAGTCACAGGCCCAGGACATCTACAGACAGTGCGGCCTGACCTTTCTTCCCAGGGACAGAGGTCCAGAAAGGAAGGCTCAAAGCTGAGTCCACATGGCACTTGCTTTATTGTTCCAGGGAAAGGGACAGTGGCAGGCCATTGAGGGATCTGCTTGTGCCTCACCTGAGGCCAAACTCTGTGGGTTCTTGTCGTCCCCAGACCCATGGTAGGCTGAGGCTCCCACGTGGTGGGGGTTGGGCTTCCAGGTAGGGCAAGGCAGGCAACAGGGCCACACCCCTAGCTCCAAAGGCATCCCAGAGAGAGGGGACATGGGTGCTCCCCTCTCAGCCTGTGCCAGGCTTCCCTTCCCGGAATGCCCAGGCTGCCTCAGGCAGTTGGAAGTAATTAGTAAGCTGGGGCCTAAACTACACGAGCTTATAGAGAAGGAGTGAGACCACAGTGACTTGGAGGGGCCCTTCCTATACCCAGGGCTTGGAGAAGAGGACACTTTCAAGTTTCCAAGGGCAGGGGCTTTTCCCAACACTTTGTGTTGGGGTTGGGCTCAGTTTGGGCCTGGGGTGGACGCGGTCCCTCCTGTGTGTCACTCTGGGGCTAGACAGAGCATATGCGGAGGATGGGAAGAGCCTGGCAGCGTCAGTGCTGCTAAATAGCAGCCCCCTGGGGGGTCCCCAGGCTACTTGGAGAGAGGCTCCATGTCTCCTCCCTCACAGGCTGCTGGAATGAAGATGGGAGAATAAATACCTCGACTTCGACTTCGGGGAAGATCATGACAAAGAGAATGTGGGCGTCAAAATAATGTCCAGGGTGGTCTTGGGCCTGCATGGAGGTCACCAAAGCCCTCAGCTCTCAGCTGCCCCAGCAAGGAAGTCAGGCTCTGTTCCGGTTCCTCAGGATATAAGGCGTGTGGGTGGGTGTATGTCTGAATGACAGCGTGTACATATGAGCACAGGTGCATGAAGGCTTGAGTGTGGATGAGTGAGAGTGGGTGAAATTTTTGCCCAGACACTTGTGCCCAGGGGCTCTGAGTGAGGAGCTGGCCCGCCGGGCAGCAGAAATGTGTGAGGGGTAGCATCTTGGGTGGTGTCTTCACTCCCGGCTGTCAGCTAACAAACGAGTCGGCTTAGTGGCATAGGGGAAAGGGAGAGTTTTCCTTCTTTGACCTTTAAGGTGAGCCCGATGTGGGCGGCCAGCTGGGGCCTCCAGGCCAGGCCAAGGCTGGAGCTGCTGCTGGGCATGGCTCATGCTAGGGCCATGGGCTTGGAGCTGGGGCTGAGGTACACAGAGGGGCCAGCGGGAGCCGTGGGGGGCGGGGGCTCCAGCTCCATGAAAGCTGAGTAGAGGGTGGTGAGGTGGAGGTCACCCAGGGCTGCCGAGCCCCCGCTGCCTGGTGATGCCAAGTCACCCGCCCCACTGCCTGTCTCTCCCAGACAGGGCCCTGGAGGGAAGCAGTGGGGAGGTGGCGGAGGTGGTGGCATTGCAGATGATGTCGGGGATGAGGTCACCAGTACCAAGGGGTCGAGGGCCAAGCTGTCATCCTTCAGTTGTTCCCACAGGTTTCCTAGTTAGGGGATAGAACAGGCATCACTGGGAGGTATCAAAGGGGCCCCATCTGCTCCCCACCCCATATCTCTCCCATGCTAAACAGAGCACCGTTTGGGTAACATTTGCTGGGGAACAGACCCTGGCACTAGCTGTGTGACTCCAGGCAATTGCCGAACCTCTCTGATTCCTCCTCCTATGTATGGTCTGAAAGCCATAGCCCGGATGACTCTCTTTTGGGAGGCGGAGAGGGGTGAGGATTTGAGAGCTGCCTATTGGAAGGGTTGATGCAGGTACTGTGTGCTCCAGGATCAGCCTGGGGAGGGAGCCCCAGGAACTCTTCACCCTGGCTGCTGCCCAGGCTTCAAGGAAGGAAGATCTGCAGCCCACACCACAGATCTTCCAACAATGTACTGCTCGACCCGATGAGACGGCTGGACTTGGCTCCGTGGGCCTCCTCTACTGCAGAGCTCAAGGGACAAGAGCAGAGCCAGGAAGCGCACCTTACTCCGCGGAGAAATAGTGCTACGGCCTCATAGCTAGCTTCTTTATGTCATGTGACCTGCATCATGGCAGGCCAGGCCCTGCTGACTGCCCAGGGTATCTGGTGGTAGGAGGCTGGACTAAACACTGAACTTAGTTGTCTGGGTTCCAATCCCAGCTCTCCCTCTTTCTAGCTAAGTGACCTTGAGTAAGTTACTTAACCTCTGTGCTTCTGTGAAACATGTTTAATAAACCTCTCCCATCCTGCAGGCCCATATAAGGAAGCACATGTAAAGCGACTAGCATGCTGCCTGCTAGTAGGGGTCGAGTACATGTTTATGTCTAGAGCTTCCTCTGAGGCTGTTGAGCCTGCTTCCCACTTCTGGGTGGGGGTGAGGATCTAGCTTCTTAAAGCCTGTACCGTCTCCCCATCAGACTGGGAGCTCTCGGAGGGCTGGCTGCCTCCACCTGCTTGTGGATATTCCCTTCCCAGTGTATGCAGGGGCTCGGAGGCCTGGCTTAGCACAATCCACCAAACCTCCTCTGTCCAGCACCAGGGCCTGGGGTGCACTGGGGTTCAGAGCAACAACTTTGGGGCTGGTCACATGCAGAGACAGAGCAGACAAGATGGAGTGGAATGGATAGAACCTCCCCCCTGACTCTGATCCTCAAATCTCTCCTGGACCTGCCTAGTTCTGAGGCCTTACATTCTTCTAGGCCGGAAGATCTATTTCCTTTTCTGCTTTAAAAGATGAACTCAGCCTGGCAGGTGTTGCTCAGTGGTTGAGCATCAACCTATGAACCAGGAGGCCACGGTTCAATTCCTGGTCAGGGCACATGCCCAGATTGCAGGCTTGATCGCCAGTAGAGGGTGTGCAGGAGGCAACCAATCAATGATTTTCCCTCGTCATTGTTGTTTCTATCTCCTTTCCTCTATGAAAAAAAAAAAAATACTTAAAAAAAATTTAAAAAGATGAACTCAGAAGATGCAACTGGTTGTGGGAATGTTAGGACTATCAGTCGCTCACAGCCAAGTATGGAAAAAAACATCAGGCCCCTCCAGCCTACCCAGAGCTGAAAGGAGTTTGACGATGGGGTTAGTGGGAAGACGTTCGGAGGCGCCAGGAGGGGGACAAGGACATTTCTCTTTGCCTCCTGTCTGCTTTGCTCTGGCCTCTCTGCTTCAGTGCCGGATAGCAGGTTTGGAGGGGTTGGGCCACATGCCAGGTGTACCTCTCCAGCTTCGTCCAACCTCCCCTTTCCCACCCCCAGCTCACCCTGGAAGTCAAAGTCGGTGAGAGAGGGATTGATGGCATCCAGGTCAGTGCCGAGGTCTCCGTCTGGCAGCAGGGTGTCATGCATGGTCCTGGCTGGGGAAGGCTCAGCCAGCAGCTTGGTGCTGTGGCTGGGTGGGGTGTGGGCAGGCAGAGGCGAGTCCTGGGGGGTGCCTGGCTGGGCCCGCAGCTCAAGGTGACCATCTGGCTGTGGGAACAGTGGCTGCGGAGGTCCAGGAGGGCCCAGGCCCGGTGAGAGGTGTGAGTATGTCTGCCCATAGCAGGAGGGCACTTGGCCCCCAAGTAGGTCCTGCAGGGGGTTTTTGCCAGGAATGGGGCCTGGAGCTGGGTGGATTGAATGCAGCGGCTGGGAGAGCCCAACTGGAGGTGCCAGGGGCTGGATGGAGCCTGAGCCTGCCAGCCCAGGGGGTGGGCAGCCCAGGAGTGGGGTTCCCAGCTTCTCCCTCTTGTCTCCAATGAGGCTGTCCAGCTCTTCTGAAAAAGCCCAAGAGAGAGGGACACCATGAGAACTCCCTTTCCCCACAAACCCTCCCCAGCCCTGGACCTGCACACGAGCCCTCTCCTTACTCCTCAGTTCTCCTTTTTCAGTTTTCTCTGTTTGCTCGTGGAAACCCTGGCCCTTCCCTCACTGCCAGCCTCACCTGGCTTGGCCATGCTCTTGCGCACAGCTATGGGGTCTTTCCTCTTCCACTTCTGCAGCTCCTCCTGCATCTTGTCGATCTTGGCTGGATTGAGGGCCCACAGGCAGCCCTTGCGAGAGGAACTTCCTGATTTGTTCTCCACCTTCTCGAAGCATTTGTTGAGAGAGAGGTTATGGCGGACAGAATTCTTCCATCCATCGGGAGCCGTCTGCCGGGGCAGAGCAAGGCAAGAAATGAGGCCGGGATCAGGCAGCCAGAACTGACTCCAGGTCTGGGCTCCAGAAAACTCCACTGTGCACAGAACTGCCGCCCACTCTGGGGCGGGTCCTCCTCAGCACCCAACCCAGGCTCCGTTCCCTTCAGTGGTGGGGAAAGGGCGGCAGGAACCTTGACCACAAGTTATTCTCACCTAAAATCTGCCTTTCTCCTACCCAATCCTGGATGGTCCTGGTGACTCATAAAGGGAGGCCTAGGCCTCTCCCGCACCTGGAATCGGACAACTTTCCATGGGGCTTGGAGCCTATGCTTGAAGCCTTATGTGGAAAGGGAACTCACTGCTCTAAGGCCTCTGGTGCCAACTTAGGAGAGAGAATGAGGGGGAAGCTCTGGAATGTTCTCCTGGGTCGGCCTCATCCCCGCTGGGGCAAATGTGAAAGAGAAGAAAGCTGGGTGAGGTTGGTGTTTGGGGGTGTGCACTGTTGCACATAAATTTGTGTGTTTATCTGAGTTTTGCTCTGTGTGTGTGTGTGTGGGGGGGAGGCTCTGTGTGTATGAGCGCACACATGTCCCTAAGTGTGCCTCCCTGGTGTGAGCTTGTCTCCTGGGTATGAGTCTGTAAATTCCCGAGTGTGAGGATGTGTCCCTGAAGATGAGCGTGTGTGAGAAAGTCTCTGCTGTGTGTGGGTATCTATGATTGCATGTGTACGTGGGTGTGAGTGTTCACATGAGTGTGCCCGAGGGGGCGTGCCCTGTGGGGAGGCCAGCCCTCAGGGTGGTGGTGCTCGTGCCAACAGAATAAACACCCATTAGGAGGCCTGGTCATGTCACCGGTGCAGTAATTGTGCCCAGGGAGGGTTGTAAAAACCATTAGGCTGACTCAGTTGGGTGAGAGGCGGTGGCGGGGGTGCCAGTAAGCACCCGCAGTCCTTCTACCTCCAGCTTAGTTCCAGGCTCTGTACTGGTCCTGGGCCCAGCAGGGGTGACTGTGGATAGAGTTTCTGCTCTGGCCAGTGGGGCCCCTCTCCCTTTCAGGGCCCAGTTTCTGCTCAATGAGGGGCGGCCACTCCCTCCTCCCCGGCTCACTTGCCGGGCTGAATCACGCCCAGCAGAACTGGGCTCTGATGCCAAAGTCACTGCAAGTTGCTGGCAGGAGCTACAGAGTTTTTCTTAAGGGCAGCTGGCCTGGGGCAGGGGGGCTGGTTGAGATGACTCCCCCCCACCCCCTTCAGGCTCCTGGGGTCACAAGGAAGAATTCTTGAGCCACCAAATCAGTCATCTGGAGATTCACCTTCAACTTCCATGACAGTGCCTACTAGGAGTCAAGGCTGTATCGTCTGATGGGCAGAGTTAATGGGCACTGGACCCTTTTATAGCCCCATAAATCTGGGAATTCAGATGCCAGGGCAGCTCCCATCCCAGCCACTTCCTGTTTGGAAGACCGATGGTCAGCACTAGCAATTATGTCCAGTGGCTGGGACACGTCCCCAGTCCCACAAGCCTGACTCATGGGGCCACAGGACGCCCACCTCAGCTGCCTCGGGCATGAGTGCTGCCCACTCCGGGGCCCCCTTCGTCCTTGCCTTCCAATAGGAAGTGAGAGAGAGAAGGGGCAGGGGATCTTGGATTAATTAGGTGAGTCTGAGTGAAGTGTCAGAATGGGAAGGAATCTATGTGCCAACTGGTTCAACCTGACCATTTTACAGATTGGGAAACTAAGGGTTAGAGAAGAAAGGGCCTAGCCTTAGATCACACGAGGAGGCAGTGACAGAGCCTAGACTCCAGTTCTGTCCCCTAGTTAAAGAAGGCCCTGCCCAGGTCACCCCATAGGGTGGCTTCACCACCTGGGCCCGCCCCATCCTCAAAGATGCTTTCTCTCTGAAGTCAAATGTAAACGAGGGAGTGAGGGAGTGATGCAACTGCTAAGAACAACAACTGGAACCAAAAAAAAAGAAGCTGTTAGACCTCTTCACTCTTCAGTTCTATAAAACAGGGATTACACGGCTCCCAGGAAAAATAATTAAGCCAGGAAGATGAGATGCAGGGAGGGGCTGGGGGCAGGTCGGGAGTTAGCAGGGAGGAAAGACTAAGAGCAGTAGGGCAGGGCCCTCACTTCCCTCTCTCTGGCCCGGCCCCTTAAAGTCCTAGAGGAACCTTGAAAGGCTTTAGATAGAGGTTAGGGGATCTTTGGTTCCCTGACCTGCTGGGGCAAAGGGGAAGCCCTGGATATTGGCTTTTATGCTTCTCGAATCCCAGAGACAACTCTCTTTCCCCCTCTTCTTCCTTCCAGAAGCTCTAGCAGATGGCCATACTTTTCCATTCCTGGCCAGACCACTCTGGCCATCATGGCCACTACTCATCTGATGGCAGCTCAGCAAGTACAAACTTGTTTGACTATCAGCCTCAACTTATCCCCAGGCAGGACAATCGGGAAGACATGGGCCTGGGCATCACCCACTGGCAGGCAGAGCTGAGTTCTGGATTGCCCGGCCTCAGCTCCCACCTGCTGCCTGGGTAGCAGACAAGATTGTATCCACGAGGGTGCAGAACTCCTTACAAGTTCTCAGCTCCCCTGCCCCCACCCCAGGAGAAACAGTCTGTGCTCCGGGTGTCTGGGGGGCATGCAGAGAAGGGAAATGGTGCTGTGTGAAGCCAAATAACTTGAAATAGCAACTAGTCCCATCTGCTGAGTGAGCTTGAACAGAAGGAACACCCTCTCTGATGTGTTTGCCCCTCTGGAGAGAAGGGCATCTGTCCTGCCTTAGGAAGGGAGTCTGGTAGAGGTCCCAGAAGCCCGTTCTGTGGGTGATGGGAACTGGATCCTGTACATGGGAAGGTTAGGCGAGCCAGCCAGTTCCCTGGGACACGCAAAGACCATGAAGCCCACACCCCGCTCTTTGGCAGAACTGCAGCTGAGCCTGCCGCCCACAGAGGCAGATCCTAATCTCTCCCTGGAAGGCAATGGGTTCTGCGGTCCCAGCACCCATGTCACCTTGGCTGGCCAGCTCCTACCCAAATTCCTCCAGCCCTACGGCATCCTCGGGGCAGGGGTGGGGACAGCCTCTCATTTCTCCTCCAGTTCTCTCCCCACTTGGGGTAGATGGATGTGCCTTGAAGCCTAACAGGACTGACATGTCCACCTTCTGCCAGCACAGGGTCTGACTACAGCCTGCTGTGTCACCTTGCATGCTTGGCTTGAGCTCTCTGCTCTCCACTTTGTCCTTCAGAAGTGGAGACTAGGGGAAGCATGTGGGGGGAAAACCCTCTTCTGGATTTCATTCTCACTCTTCTCCCACCTCCCAGTGGAGTCCTCTGCCTCCAGAGAGGCCTGGCTTGCTCAGCAGCTAGGCATGGGGGAGTGGGAGTGGGTGTTGGGCTCACCTTGAAGTAAGGGAAGTGCTCCGTCATAAAATTGTAGATCTCGCTGACAGGAAGGCTCCCAGTTTTACTGTTCTTAAGGGCCATGAAGATGAGGATGCTGAAGGCAAAGAAAACCCTGAGAGTGTTAACCTCGGACCAGGCCGGAGTCTCCCCTGAACCCTCTTCCTCAGCTGGAGTAGTTGAGGAGAGAGAACCTGCTGCAGAATTAATGGGTGAGAAGCTTTATGAGGTTGAAAGGAGAAGGGATGAAAACGTGTTTACTGAAGCCAGGAATTACAGATATGAGGGTCCTGTGGAATCTGAGAGACCTGGTCTGCAATCCTGGCTTAGCCACTCACTAGCTGTGTGACCTTTGGTGAGTATCTTAACCACTCTGAACCTCAGTTTCCTCAGCTTTGAAGTAAAGAATGTAATAGCTACCTCAGAGTTGTGAGGCTTAAGGGTGATGCCTAGCACATAGAAGCACTCATTAAACGGAAGCTGTCATTACGTCGGCCCTCAGTCAACTGCAGAAATGCTGGATAGATAGGAAGGGGGGGGGGATTAAGGTTTTTTGAGCCTCTACAATGTGCCAGGAATATTTTTGCCCTTAATCTTTCCAAAGGTCTGAATATTGCTGTTTTTTTACTTTTAAAACAAATAAACAAAGGTTCAGAGAGATTAAATAATTTGCCTGAGGTTTCACAGCTAGTAAATTCGAGAGCCTGAACTTGAACTCAGTTCTGCGGGACTGCAAGGATTGCATGTGCTCCTCTCTGCATATTATCCTACCTCCTCACAAACTCCTCTGCTGTTTAGATTCCTTTTCCTTCCCCTCAGCTCACACTGGCCAATGACCTGATCCTATGTGAGGCCTGGCATATAGGAAGTCGAGTGTCAATGTGGTTGAATGAAGGAAAGTTCAGATAGACGGTCTCTCAGACAGGCTGGGTGCTGCTGGCCTGCCATTTGCAACCCTGGCCCCAGAGAAGGTGCACCAGATCTGGAAGATGCTGGAGAACTGAGTCACATCTGCCTTTCTCATTCCTCACTTATTTCCAGCAGAGCTTTGGGGCAGGGCTTCTCTTTGTATCTGGGAAAGGAGGGTGGGAGTAGGGGGCAAGCATCCCTCCTAAACTCTCAGTCTCCGGCCCTGGGCCCCAGGAGCCTAGAACTGTGCAGGACATCAGATCTGCTATTGAGCTACAGACATGGCTCCCTAGGGTTAGACAAGAGATTAGAGGTAATTTAGTCTATCCTCTTATTCCCATGGAAAAAAATCCCTTTTCCAATATACTCTGGAAGCCTTCTGGCTATGACACCCCCCCCCCTCCCACCATTACCCTTATACCATGAGGATTCGGTTTCCTTAAGGGTCCTCTCACCCCTCTTTGTTCCAACCAGGAGTGCTGGGAGACATACCTGTAGGAGTAGATGGGTTTGGGGAAGAGTGGCTGGTGCCCATCAGTGCTGGCCTGGGGTGCAATCCGCTGGTACGGATAGTGTGGGGAGCCCAGGTAGGGTACAGGGTAGCTGCCGCCACCTGGTGAGTACTGTAGAGGTCAAAGAAGGCAGAGTGGTTGCCATGGTAACCATCCTTCCCAAGGATGGTGGGGGAGGGTCCCCTTCCCTCATTCTTATACACCCAGAGGGAGAGCTGAGACTAGATTCTTCTCTCCCTGGTCCTAGGCTCCACCACTCGTGGTCATGGGCTCCACTGGCAAAGCTACCTGAGGAATTTGGCCAGGGGTGTGGACATCCTGTGAAAAGATCCACGTTCTAGAATTCAGGATCTCAGAGGCCTCAAAGCTCCCTTGGTCCAGCACTTTCCTCTGAGGCCTTCTGGGTACTCTGGTTGCCATGGTGATGGGATAGCAGCCTGGCTGCGCTAGAAGCTAGAAGTGCGATGGGTAGTTCCTGGCTTCGGCACCCTCCCGGGCAGGCGCTCCAGGCCTCCCTTGCATCTCCTAGAGCAGCTGGGCCGGAAGTGGGATGTCCAGCCTGGGCGTTTGCTGGGCACTGCCACTTTTATGAGTTTCAGTGGCTCTTTGAAAGGGCCGGTCATGGTGGTGGGCAGGTGGGGGTAGGAGGTGGTTTTACAGCAAAGGGAGTGGCTGTGGTGCCAGGGATGGTGTTTTATGGGGGCGAGGGGGAAGGGAGACTCTGACTCCCCCATCTGCTCAAGCTGGTGTGCTTTTTCCAGGTCACCCGAGCGGCACGTAGTGCCTGAGTCACCCTCTCTGCAGGCTCCATAAAGTCCCGGGTGCGGCCATCTTGGAGGTCGGGGTGCGGAACGCAGAGGGCATCAAAGCAGGGCGGGCATGGTGAGGCCATTTAAGGTCTGGTAGACCCTGAGCCCTGCTGTGTGGTTCCCTGACAGGCCAGGCTGCCTCAGGAAACCCCTCTACCCCGGGTCAGACCGGGGGCCTCAGGAAGGCTTTGACCATTCCAGCTGGGCCCCTCATAGGATGACCCCTCGTGTGTCCTCTCTGCTTCCTTCCATCTCTTTCTGTTTTCCCACAAAGCAAGCAGCCCGGCTACTTCCCCCGCCACGTGCCTGCCTCCCTGGCTGGGCCAAGATCAGGGCCAGTGCCAAAGGCTGGGAGTAGAACCTGCTCCACAGGCAGGGCCTGTCTCAGTGCCAGGCTGCAGGTGGATGGAGCTGGGCGCTGGGCAGCCACTTGCTCCGTCTTGCCCGGTGACTCCTGGGAGCTGCCTACCTGCTCTGGGCTCTTTTCTTTCTCTCTCTTTCTAAAAACCTCCATCCCATGCCAGTGGGGGGCAATTACTTGGCATCCTGTACATCTAGGTCAGGAGCTGAAGCTGGGCAGTGAGGTGGGGAAGGGGGAAACGGCTGAAAGTCATGGGGACTTGGAGCCTCCAGGTGGGAAGGTCCCCTAACCCGATGCCTAGTCCCACCCTGTCTGAGCGGAAAGGAGGCTTGAGGCCAAGGCCACATAGGGAGATGGTGGCCGACTGCGGCGGAAGTCCATTGTTCCCTGCCCTGCTCAGCCTTGTGTGTCACCTCACATGCTCCTTTTCTCTCGGCCTTGTCTTTGTCTGGATCTCCTCCTCCCTCCCTTTTTGGTTCACATCCGGTCCCTGCCCCAATCTCAGCCCCATTCTCTTCTGAGGGGCTCTGCCTGTGTCTCAGAAAAGCCCCGCCCAACCCTACAGATGGGCAATTGCTTCCCTCCCCATGAACTCTGCCCTCACCCCCACTGGCCCAGCCTGAGGATTAAGGAAGGCCCTGCTGCCCACACAGATGTATACACACCCCCACCCACACCCACATAGGATCCTGAGACTCTGGGGAAGCATGCCCACTTGCCCCAGACCCACCTGGTGGAAGGGAGGCTGGGAGGGACAGTACATGTGCTGCAAGGGGGGCTGGAAACAGTACATGCCAGGACCAGTCTCCAGAGCTGGGGGCTTGACCTTGACTTCTGACCCCTGTTGGAAGAAAAAGCAGATGACTGGGCTAGGCCTTATTTTTTCTTCCTTCCTCTTGTCTGTGTCTTAAACCTTTCACAAAAACAACCTCTTCTCTATCTCCCCCAAAACTTAGTCCTGGAGGACAGAGAACAGAGAAGGACAGGGATTTTTCTGAGGGTACTCAGCACATTAGTGGTGGAGCTGAGGCTGGAACCAGCATTGCCCCCTACCTCCCACCTCACTGCAGATGAAGGGCTGAGACTGGGCTGTACAGAGAAGTGGGGGAGACTTGTCAGTGGTTTTACTGAGGCTGGGGGAAGGCAGAAATCTCCCTGGAACGGCACAAGGGTGCAGTGCCTCACCCCTCTCACCAAGCCGAGCCCAGGACCTGCTTGCTGGTTCAGAGCCCCCAGCCTTTTAGAACATGTCTGCTAAGGACACCACGGAAAAGGCCCCAGCTCTGGAATTCCCACTGCAGAGCCATGGTGAGGGGAGCACAGGCAGTGACCAGAGAGATTGGTCCAGCTGAGGCCCTCAGGCCTTGCCACTTTCTCTTTTGCAAAGCCCAAGGAAGCTCTAGCAGGCTCCCTGAAGGTGTCTACTGAGTCCTCTCTCTGCTCTGTCCCCCCAACCATCCCCCACTCAGAGCCTTTGCTCTCTGCTCCAGGGAGTCTGCCTCACTGCTGGTCTTCATAAGCCTGTGGCACTCTCTCAAACTGGCACAGGGAACCTGCCAGTAGTGGTGGCCAGACTCTGGCTTCCCATGAATTGTGAGCCCCTCAAAGAGCCCTCAGGGCTTCGCACAGAGCTAGGGCCAGGAAGGTCAACAAGGTTGGAAGATCAACAAGGCCTGGAGGAGGTAGACTGCTGTTCTGGGTTATGAGGGAACGGGGAACCAGCATCTGGGCCCAGAGGGTCAAATCAGCTGTGAGCTCTTTCTGGGTGTGCCCTGGGGTTGCTGATGCATAGATAGCCATAATCATAGAATCTCAGGCCTGGAAGGGCCAAGAGCATTGTGTCCAACCCCCTCATTTGGTAGATGATGGGGCTAAGCCCATGAAGGGGAATTGATGTGCCCAGGTCAACTAGAGAGTCGACCAGCTAGCTGTGGGCCTCTGGGCCTGAGCTTTTTCCACTGTGCAGGGGGTAAAGGCATGGGCTCAAGTCTCAGCCTCACCTCTTACAGGCCAAGGGACAAGTCACTTGGCCTCTACAGAGCCTCAGTTTACCCATCTGCAAAATGGAGATGTGGGAGCTCTTTAGAGGGTTGTTGTGAGGATTAAATGGAACACTTGAAAAAAAATCGCCTGGCAGCGTGACCAAGGGGAGGCACTGAGTGGACATTGGATGTAGCTATGGTGGTACCTCACTATGAGCTGCTGTTCCATAGGCCTGAGGAGAAGCCATCAAAAGGCCCCAGAACCAGAACAAGGTCCTGTCTTGGCCACACCTATCTTTCCTCTATCTTCCAAGCCTGGGAGGTAGGTCTTTGCTAGGGGTAGCTAGGGGGTGGAATGGGAGCCTATTTGAAGACAAGAGATGAGGAGGGCTGGTGGGCATCTAGAGTAGGCATAGCCCAGGCTGTGCCCGCTAAGTGTGCACCCCCTCAGGGATCTCCAAAGTTGGGGAAAGCATAGCTCCTTTTAGCTTTCTCTTCGCAAGGCAACAAGTCTATGAGACAGATACTAGCAAGCATACTTTTTGAATGAGGCTCAGAGAGCTTAAGTGATTTGCCTAAGTCCGTGTTCGGCAAACTGCGGCTCTTTAGCCCCTTTAGTGTGGTTCTTGCACAAAATACCATGGCCTGGGCGAGTCTATTTTGAAGTGGTATTAGAAGAAGTTTAAGTGTTAAAAACTTGCCACTCAAAAGAAATTTCAATTGTTATACTGTTGATATTTGGCTCTGTTGACTAATGAGTTTGCCGACCACTGGCTTAAGGTTACACAGCTTGAGGATATGGCTTTGAATGACATGTTGACCTTCCCAAGTGCTTTCAAGATACCCAGGTCCCTCTCTGGGCAAAGAATGGGGCCAGGAAGTATCCTTTGAGAAGACTTAAGTCCTCTCTCAACTCTGCAAGCTGATGCTGGAGAGGGGAATATTGTATTCTGTGGCTCCTCCCTTAACCCTTTCTCTTGGTCTCTGGAATGTGTTTTTCTTCTCACATTTGCATATGGGCGTATCTATGTCTGGCTGGGGATTCTTGACACTTAAACAAACAGAGAGAAGTCACACACTGGAATCCTGACTCAGGAGCCACTGGGAAGCTGCCAGCTAGCTTCCTTAGCCTGACCTGCCTACCCCACCTTGTCTCCTCCATGCCAGGCCAGGATAGCATGCCCTTCTTAGCTGACCTGGAGGCCCCAAGTCTCTGAGCTTGCTGCTTCCTTGACACACACTGAATCTGAGTGGAAAGGTCTGGGAAGGGAAGGTGGGAGTTTGACCTCTGAGGTCTCATCTGGGGTGCTGGGAGCGGGCACAGAGGATAAGTGGGCTGCCCACTGCCCACTGCCCACTGGTACTTACCAAGACCTGGGGGCTGTGCTCCTGGCTGGAGTAGGGGAGCCCATTGCACCAGACCTCTGCTGAGAAGCCAGGCAGGAAGGCCTCAGCCTCCCCCACGTCCACGGGGATCTCTTCAAAGGCCTCCAGCACCCCCGGGGTCTTAAAGGCGTGTCCATCAAGGGCCAGGGCAGTCTGGGCCTCGGGGAAGATGTCCTCCTGGAAATGCCGCTTGTATGGGTGGAAGGGCACATGGCCACCCTTGAGGAAGCGCCCGGGACTGCTTGCTGGGCTCTCTTCAAAGCTGAAGGTGGGGTACTTGTCTGAGGGTGAGAGCCGGAAAGGGCTGGGACCAGGACCGGCCGTGCAGTGGACTTGCTCAGGGCCTGGTGATGCGATGCTGGGGCTGTGTGGGGGCAGTGAGGGCGCCCTCTCCGGAGGGCCATCGGGCACAAATGATGAGCAGCTGAAGCCGGCATGCTTCTGGGTGGACAGAGGGTAGAGGCCTGTAAGTGGAGGCTGGACCAGGATCCTACTCTGTGTTTGGGTAAAGAGTTCTGGGGCTGAGCTCTTGGAGCCCCCATATGATAGAGGAGACCTAGCCTGCCCTTGGGAGCCCCAATATGATGAGGGTGCACTGCTCTTAAACCCGGGGTGCCCCAGTAGATGGATGCACGTTCCTGCTCTGGGAAATCCCCAGCCTGAAGGAATAAGCATATCTGAATACTTCTGGGTCTTGGAGTCACTGGGTCGTTGTTTGCTGGTAGAAGGGACAAGACAGACCCCAAGGAGGTCCCTGGAGGGTGGGGGTGATTGTTCACCTGTTTCCCATGCAGGCCTCAGGTCTTGGCCTCAGCCCAGGCCTAGGTGGCAGGTACTTACACTCTGCGGGGCAGGGGAGCCTGGGAGGCCCGGTGCCTGCATGAGGTCCCCTTGGGGCTCGCCCTCCAGTCTGGTGGAGCCCGGCAGCGTGACGTCAGACTGTGGCGGGAGTAGCGACACCATCACCCAGTCCTGGCCTCGGAGAAAGCCGGCTGTGATGAGAATGAGGGCCAGTGTTCAGGGGTGACCAATCCCAAGTCCACCACCTCCACTCCCATCCCATCCCTGGGCTGGGATCCTGACTCCCACCAGACATCTTGATGAGAAAGACAGACAGACAGACAGACAGACAGACAGACTAAGAAACTGAGAGAACATTAGAAACAGAAGTAAGCAGGTCATGTGAGAGATAGAGCAAGAAAGACACACAGAAAGAGAAGACTGGTGGGGAGAGAGCAAAATGAACCAGTTAGGAGCCTCCCCTGCCTCCCATGGAGGGCGGGCTTGGCTGCTCTAGACTCTGAAGCTTCGGAGTGAACTAGGAGAGCTTCCCGGAGAGACCTTGCCTCCAGCTCCTGTCTCCACAATGAAGGACTGGACTAGGTGACTGTGACTAGTGGTCTCTGTGCAGTGGCTGAGCAAGTGGGTGGTCCTGAGAGGAAGGGGAGCTGGAGAAGGAAGGAAGTGGGCCAGGCCCAGGTGGGAGTGACCCTCATCCTGCAGGTGACCAGCCCTCAGCAGAGGCCTGTGGTGCCATCCTCGGGCACCGAGGCCTGGCTCTCAAGACCTGTGTACAACTCGAAGGGACCTGATAGCTGGTGGCCCTGAGAGCCTGGCATGGCACAGGGGATGATGCCACTGGTCCACTATGGAATGTCTGACACGTGCTGTTCTCTCCTGTGATCTTCACATGTTGCTCTGGCCACTGCCCTTTCTGAGCTGTTGTTTCACTTAGACTACATGATATATGAGGGCCCCTTCTGCTCAGACCTTCTAGAATTGTAAGAGAACTCTGTCCTCAGCATAGCCATGTGGTTGAGGACTCAGCTCAAAGCCAGCCTTGGCCTTTCCTTGCTAGCTGTGCCATCAAAGCTCTCTGAGCCTCAGCATTATCATCATCGAATCAGGGAGAGAGCTAGGGCCTCCCTCCTGGGCATGCTATATCAATGAAACTGTAATATTAGCCTAGTGCCTCACACATAGTAAGTGCTCAATAAATGCCAGCTCTCATTATTATATGGCTTATTAGTATGGCTCTTACTATCATGATCTCTCAGTTCTCTGCCTTCCTTCTCCACCATCTGCAAAGAGCTGATTTTACTCCTCCTGACCTAAGTGTCTCTGCTAAAGGCTACCCTTTACCGATGCCTGCTCTGTTCTGGCCACTGTGCACATGATCTGGAGAATTTCTCATTGATTTGTTAGAACACTCGCGAGGAAAGTACATTATTAATCCCACCCTTCAGACGAGGAAACTGAGGCTGGAGGGGTTATGTGACTTGCCCAAGTCACATAGCTAATACTTGATGGAGCCAGGATTCGAACCCAGATCTATCTGACTCTGGAGTCTGTCTTACAGTTTCCTCATTTGGTGGGGATCAGAGTGGGGTAATCTGGGGTGGGGCAGGCAACAAGAAAAGCATGAGGTTCGTACTTATCCCTCTTACCCAAGACCCACTCAAGCAGAACAGGATAATGGCATATTCCAGGCCATGCTCTCCTAGGGGCTCTGGGAAGGAGGGATGGCCTTGGTGACTCCATGGTGCCCAGCCTGCGGTTAGCACATCTTTGCTAAATTATCTCCTTTGTTTGATAGGAGGTTAACAGGGACAAGGAAGGGAAACAATTTGCCCAAAGTCCTCAAGGGATCACTGGTGGAGAGGGCTGGTAGCTGGGGTCCAGGTGGGGGCCTGGTGGGAGGCTCTCCCGCCCCTTTAAGAGTCTCCACCGCCCCTTCTCCATGTCCAGGCGCCCGCTCACTCGGCAATGCTAAATGTGGCGTGACCGGGGAAGCGCCGAGCTGGCCGTAACTGGACACCGAGGTGGAGCAGGCAGGGGGCCCAAGGGGCAGGGCAGCTCTTTTCTGGCTCCGCATGACCGTCTGGTCTGGCCCCCGCTCCCTGGACAGCTCCTGGACAGTGGGGCCTGCCTGTCACACCTGGCCCTGGTCCAGAGTTGCTTTCCCAGGGCGTTCTCCAGCTCCTCCAGAGGCAAGGCTGGGGTGGGGGCCCTTCCCCCCCACAGTGAGCTGTGGTTGGTCCCCTCTCCGGAGGCAGAATAAAATGTGGCTGAGAGCAAGGGTTTAGGATTTCAGCTGACTCGAGTTTGAATCCCAGTGGTGTCACCTCCTGGCTGGGTGACTTTGAACAAACTGTGTAATTCTCTCTCTCTTTCTTGGCTCCTCTGGTCAATGGGGATTGTGCACTCACCTCAAAGGGTTGTCAGAAAGGTTAGGTGAGATGATGGGTCTAAGGTGCCCACACATAGAAAACGCTTATGGACACATGTCACACATCTAGCCTCATTGGCCGTGGCCTCTGATCCCAGACTCTCTTTTCCCTGATGGTCTCGCAGCTTCAGGCCTGGGGAGATTGGCTTATGGCCCCGTGCCCGGGTGGCAGCTTCCCTTTTGAGTCCTGCCCTGTCTGCCTGGCCTTCACTCAGCTTGACCACAAGGGGGCTCAGACCCCAGCTCTGCTTCTCTGAGACATGAACTTCAGGAGGCCTCTCTGAGGCCCCGGTTGGGCCGCACTGCCTCCTGAGGGTCTGGCCTTCCCAGAAGGACCCCTATAGCATCTGCCTCACTCCCATCTTTTGCTGTAGTCCCTACGTCCCAGGACATTGTCTGTAGCCCCGGCTGAGCTCCTGCATGTCAGAAGCCTTAGCTACAGGCCCCAGTTCAGTCATAACTTTCATACCCTGGCTTGGCCATCTTCCAAGCCCCCCCCCCCCCCAGGCTTAGAGCCAGGGAGGCCACGCAGAATTTAGAGGTTTGTCCTTTGACTTGCATTGAGGATGGAGAAGTCCCTGAATGGTCCTCAGTGGAGGGTTTCCTCTGGGAAGGTTTTATAAATAATGACCCTGATTTGGTGACCATGGCACCCCTTTGGTTGCCTCAGCCAAAGCTCTGTTCCACAGAGAAGGAAGGAAGGCCCCGAGAAGAGGTCATGTGACTTGGGTAAGATCACATAATCCTGGAAAGAGAGGTCCTTCACCAACTGCAGTTCAAAAGACCCACCTGCCCCAGGGGTGGGGCTGAGGGGCTCTGATTGGTATATAGGGGGGCTCCTGTCCAGGGAGGGAAGGGCTCACTGAGAGGTATGAGGCTGCCTTGGCTCCTGACCACAACCTGGAGTAGCTGGTGGAACTCCTGAAGTTGGATGAAGTTGGATGATGCAGTTCAGAAGCCCTAGAGTCAGGACTGGATTTGAATCCCATTAACTGTGGGACTTTGGGTGGACAAGTTGCCTAACTTCCTTCCCTGGGCCTCAGTTTCCTCATTTGTAAAATAGAGCTAATAATACGTATCTCTCTGGAGGATTAGATGAAATATTGCTTGTAAATAGCTTAATGCATAGTATGTGCTCAATAAATGATAGCTATTATTAATAATTAACAGTGGGACAGAGTTAATTTAAAGCAGGAACTCTAGTTATAGGAGCAGACAGAGCAGAGGAAATTCCTCTTCCTGCCATCCATCTCCATCTCCCTGACATCCTCCTACCCTATTTGCAGAGGCTAAACTTCCTTTCTCTTGATTCTCTGACCTCAGAGATCATTTTAGCCATTCCCCTAAGATGGGATGGCTGTAAAAACTCCCAGGGATTAGCCCAGCTGGCGTGGCTCAGTGGTTGAGTATCGACCTATGAACCAGGAGGTCATGGTTCGATTCCAGGTCAGGGCACATGCCCGGGGTGGCGGTTTGATTCCCAGTGTGAGGTGTGTAGGAGGCGGCCAATCAATGATTTTCTCTCAGCATTGATGTTCTATCTCCCTCTCCCTCTCCCTTCCTCTCTGACATCAATAAAAATATATTTTTAAAAAACAGAAACACAACAACTCCCAGGGATTAGAGTAAGAAGGAGGGAGTGACTGTTGCTTTGGATCTCTCAGGAGGCCTCTCTGATGGCATCAGCATTCAGAAGGCATCCTCTACTGACTGACGGCTGACCTTTATCCTACCTGCTTCAGTTCCAGGAAGCACAATAGGATGTACATGCGCAAATACCAGAAAACCAATGCAAGAGGTCCAATCAGCTCTCCGCCTTTCTCAGATCCCGGGAGCTACCCCGGATGGCACTCATCATCCTGCCATTTAGTGAGGGCATCCACAACCCACAATCCACAGGCTCCTGCTTCCTGGGCTCTCAATATACCTTGGGGTCCCTTCCTTTCTAAGGTTGATCCTCATCACCACTCCGAATTTGTAGTTTACAAAGCACTTTTGGATCTATCACCTCATTTCATCTGCCCTTCGCCCCAGAGGTGTGCTGCAGCCAGCAGCTATGGGCTTGGGAGAGACAATTGTGTCCATCTCTTCCCAACTCCATGTTCAGCGAAATCAGTCCAACTTGGCCGTGGTGGAAGAATTTTCCCACAGAAATTAGCAAATACTATAAACTATAAATCAGAGCCTCCTTTTTTCTCCTCCCCATTTTTCAGGGGAGAAAACTGAGGCCCAGAGAGAAGTGACAAGCCCAAGACCACAGAGCTAAAACTGAAAACCACATCTATTGATTCACAGGCCTTGAGAGCCCCAACCACATCCCTAAACACACACACTTCAGGGGTACAATCCTGGCAAACCTTAGCTGAAGACCATTTCAGTATCTGGGCATTCTGTCTACCCTCCTTGTTCTGAACTTCCTTCCATGATCCTTGGGGATTGGGAGGGTAGGGGTAGAGGTGAAAGAAGCAGACTTGATCTTCCCTGGAGTCAGAGGGAAGAAAGAAAGGGCCCTCTTACCTGAGTAGGGAACATGACAGGTAAGAAATTTCCCAGAATGCCTAAATCAGGATCAGCAATGAACCATATTGAATCCCTACTCTGTGCCTGTCTCACCAACAGACAAGCCTGCACCCCTTCTACCCAACACATTGTCCCATCTCGCAGACCATTTCCCTAGAACAGTGATCAGCAAACTCATTAGCCAACAGAGCCAAATATCAACAGTACAACGACTGAAATTTCTTTCAGAAGCTGAAAACCGACTTCTTCCCATGGGCCAAGAAGTTTCAATCGCACATGGTATTTTGTGGAAGAGCCACACTCAAGGGGCCAAAGAGCCACATGTGGCTCTCGAGTCTCGGTTTGTTAATCACTGCCCTAGTGTGTCAGGACTCAGGCAAAATGGGTCATTTGGGTTGAAGGCCAGGGGCACCGGGTTTGTTGGTTGTGTGATTTGGGACAAACTACTTCCCCTTTCTATACTCGGTTCCCTTATAAGTAAAATGAGACCCTGGAATTACTTGCATCTAAAGATGCTGCAGCTGGTCTGGCAGATGTGTCTGTGGTCCACAGAGCTGTCAGCTGGGCCTCTCCCTGCTCTGCCTTCAGGAGGGGCCTCCCTGAGGAAATCCTCAAGGGGACCAGGAACGGCTGGGTGAGTTATTATACCCTAGAAGGGAGGTGCTGTATTATCACCCTCATTTTATAGATGAGGAAACTGAGGCTCAGAAAGGTTCACCAAGACTTGTCCAAGTTCACTCAGCTAGTAAATTAGGCTCCCCAGGACTCAGACACTGGCTTCAAAGCCAGTATGCTTTAACCACTACACTACACCGCCCCACCCGGGGAACACCTCAGCTTCCTTGCTCACATCTGGAAGCCAAAGTGGCAGGTGGGGGGCAAGGTTGGAGGTTTCCTTGGGAGGGTCTGTCCTGGAATCCCCTGTGGGCAGCTGAGTCACAGGGACACTGAGGGCCCATACTGGGCTCTCCACACTCCCTCCCACCTGGGCTGCATCCTACCTGGGGTGCCTCCTCTCCGCCCTTTATGAGTGAGGTGGAGACAGCGCAGTTCCGCCTTAATGGTTTCTGTTGCTGGCTGCGGCAGCATGTTTTACGAGGGGTGGGGCCCGTGCCCAGTGCTGCCTGTGGCCCCACCCGGGGGCTCCGCCCGCCTAGCCGCTGGGAGGGGTACCCTGGAGCAGCTCCGTAATTACCTACTTGGGGGTGGCAGGGAAGGGCCTGGGGGTTCTCTCCGGAGGCTTGGGCACCCCAGGATACTCAGAATCTGAGAGTGCCAAGGAGGAGGGGATTTCTAACTCCTCTCCTCTCACCAAGATTGGGGTTTCTGAGGCCAAAATTCTGGCCCCTCTGGCATTTGACTCTGCCTGCGTTTCAGGAAGCTATTCCTGCCTTGAGATCTGATGAAAATGCCTTGAGAAGCGCTACAGACGGACGGATAGAAGGGGGAGGAGAAGAACAAAGGATGAAGAGCAACTCTGTCCTCCATGTGATGCTTTCCTCAAATCTGAGCCCCTGACACTGGCAGCTGAGTTATTTCCATCTCCAGATCAGGGCTCTCCAAAGCCTTCCCAGCCGTTCTCCGCCCTGCCCCTGGAAGTAGGCTGGTCCTGGAGCATCACTCAGTATGCCCATCCTGAAAACTCACTTGAACTGCCTTCCGTGCCCTGGACTGACTTGGAAGTTCTTCCAGCTATCTAACCTTAATCTCCCTTATAATCTTAGTCATTTTGCTCTATCCTTCCTGCCATTCACCAAGGGACCCTCCAGGGGCTAGTAAATGGCAATGGGCTCACCCCTCCTCCCCCTGCTGTGGACGCCTGACCCCAACAAGTTCCTGCTCTCCTTTGCCTAGCACCCCTTCCTTTCCACCACCCCTGACCAACTCTGGGCAGCTTTCCATCTCTCCAGCTGGTCCCCAGCCCCTGCCTCCCAGCCCTGGTCCCAGGGGAGCTGAATCCAAGCACTCACAGTGGGCTCTGAGCCATGGCCACCATCACGGCTTCAGGGAGTCATCAGGCCAGCAACACCTCAGGAGCCTCCATGGAGGTTTAAATACTCCCACATGCCTGGACCAGCCCCCTGCCTGAGGGCTGGGGCGGGGCTGCTTCCCCAGGCCTGGCAGGCAGGTCACATGCCCCATAAATGCCATAGGACCACAGGTCCTTCCTAGCAGCTCTGGGGAGACCAACTGGGATCTGACCTCTCTGGGATGGATGGCTGATGGATGGGTGGATGGCTGATGGATGGATTGGTGGGTGAATGGAATGATGGATCAATGGATGGACAGATTGATGGATAGACAAATGACTGGATGGAAAGGTGGACTCATGGATAAATAGACAGGCAGCTAGGTGAACAAATAGCAGCTGCTGTGCTTGGATAAATAGACAGACTGATGGGAATCCTTGACCTGCCTGTGGATGCTTATTGGTAAATGGGAAGGAAGGAATGCTTGGTTTCAGAGAGGGCAGGGGAAGCTCCCATTCATCCTTTTTTAAGGCATATCTACCAGAACCCTTTTCTGCTCTGCTTTGACCACCTGGTCTGAGAGATTGACTCTTCTGGGTTCCTCCTACTCCCTAGATGCTCCTTTCCAGAGACCTTCTATCTAAACACCCCCAGTCTCCATAGGATCTTTTGCTCTTTGGTATCATTCACGGTCTGCCTTTCCTATATCCTGCCTACTCTGGAGTCCAGGCTCTGCAGCTATGAGCCCACCTTCAGAGCTTGCTCCCAGAAGCAAGGTCAGCTTGCCTCCTCCAAGGTTAGCAGGCAGAGAGGGAGGCAACATTTAAAAATCATGAAACCCTTAGATGGGCAATTTAGGGAGAAGAGGCCACTAACCTCTCACCTTCCCCAGGGATTTTTAAAGACATGACTGTGTCTGACAGTGAGAACAGGCCTGGCAAGGCACTTGTAGGTGGCCAAGATGACCTAGAACCCTTGGGGGTCTGACTGGATTGCTGGGCTCCTGGGAGTGGGGACTTCTTTTCTGCTTAATCCACCCAAGATTAACGCAGTGGTCTGAGAATTTAGGCACTGATTTCCAGGGAAGAAAGTTCTTTCTAATCCTCAATGTGTCCCGCTGAGGATGGTGATGTAGGGAGTGACTGAAGGAACAGGAAGGTTTTTTCATAGATTATGAAGCATTGCCTTCATCCTTCTTGAAAACAAGCTCCCTCCAGCCACACTGGCTGAGAGGGGTGACAGAATGGGATAGGGCATGGGAGGAAGCTCCTTAACTCTGAGTACCCATTAGCTCTGCCAATCTGTGGTCCCGAAGGCCTTCCTCCCTATGAAGTCATTCAAGGCTGAGCCTGGTAGTCCCATCCCCAGTCTCCTGTGGGCTGTATTGGTCACTGGCTGCAGAATTGATTGGCTGTGGTGCTGATTGGCAGCTGATCATTTGAACTGTAAGACCAATAGGGATAACAGAACCTTTGTTTCACCTCATACCCTAGCCAGTGGTCAGTAAACTTATTAGTCAACAGAGCCAAATATCAACAGTACAATGATTGAAATTTCTTTTGAGAGCCAAATTTTTTAAACTTAAACTTCTTCTAAGACCACTTCTTCAAAATAGACTTGCCCAGGCCATGGTACTTTGTGGAAGAGCCACACTCAAGGGGCGAAAGAGCCGCACGTGGCTCTTGATCCGCAGTTTGCCAACCATGAGCCTAGCCTGACATTTATCATCTCAGAAGGCTCCCCTCCACCTCCGTGGCCCTCACAAGGAGCCCTTCTCACCAGGACCCCACAAACATCCTCTCCCAGCCCTGCCATCGGTGTGGGCCAGTCACAGGAATGAACCTCATTTCCTCCTTTATAACATGGGATCCTCATCATTGCCCTACATACCTCACCCAGGCTGTCCTGGGGACTGACTGAGAAGCAGAAAAACCTACACCATCTTGTCTGCTGCTCCTGCCTCCTGTATTGGGGTCCCACGCGCATGGCACTTCAGGGGAGAAATGGTGGTTGAGATCTTTCCCCTTCAACCATTTGTCCTTCCCAGGATGCTTCCCATGGAGGTGGTCAAGAATGCTTATATCCAGCTGCATGCCCATCTTAGTGGGGGCATAAAATGGCACAGGATTCTACTATTTCTTCGGTTACAGGCCTCTCACACTTAGATATATCATTACCAGCAGGAATGCTCATTATTACCAATCTATTTTTAGAGATATTAATTCCGCCACCACTACTAATAATACAGATCTAGTGTAAGACAAACACATACCGGCAGAGCCCCGCCCCCCACACCATCCAGAGCTCAAGTTAGCACTCACACAAGGCAAGCAGTAAGTTAACTGCCTGGACTTATCAAACTTTGGAGTGAGAAGAGTACTGGGCAGTCTTCCCACCCAAGCCCCTCTCCATTTGAAACTGAGGCCCCACCAGCGGAAGGCACTGTTCTCTGCCATGCAGGTGCCTGCCCATTGGCCCTTCCCCCAGGCACCTGGGCTGGGTGAAGCCAGCTCTGAGCTCCTAATTATTTTCTTGCCCACCTGAGGAGAAGGGGCAGGATGTGGGGGTTTCTCTGAACCTATCTAGCTCCTGGACTTCAGACCCCTCCCTTCTCTCTCGAATACCCCCAGATCTTCTTGGACTTGGCACTGTCATCCCAAAGAATGTTTTCTCCAAAATCCTCCCACCTCTGCCAGATTGGACATGCTCATGGGAAGGCCCAAAGAAGCAGAGCCTCCTCTCCAAAGCCACATGCTCTGTAAGGGCCTACGTGGGCTCCCCTCTCCTCCAAGAAGGGGCTGGGAACACCTCTGACAGGGAACCTTTCTGTGGTTACTCTGGCTCTGTTGTGGGGGGACTGCTAAATACAGATCCTGATAATTGGATTTTCCAATTACAGTAGTGTGTGTGTGTGTGTGTGTGTGTGTGTGTGTGTCCTGGTGCGTATCCGATGCCTTCCAAGACTGATGAGCTGGTATAGTCTGGGACATGGCTGTGGAATTTACAAGTGTAGGTGGGATCTCCAACTGTCTCCTGGCAATCCGGTTCCAGAGACACACCCCATTCTCTCTCTCTCTCTCTCTCTCTCTCTCTCTGTGTGTGTGTGTGTTGGTACCCAGGACAGCTGTAGTTTGTCAGAAGCAGTAGTTTCAGGATAGGGGGTCAGGATTGGAAGCCGACTGCCCTTGCATCCTCCTATGAGCAAGAGGTAGAGGGTTAAGTCAGACCTCCCAGTGGGCTCTCTATTGCATCCTTGGGGATCTTGAGGGGTGCCCACACCCTGGAGCTTCCAGAGTAGTTGTGAGAGCATGGGATCCCTTTTCTCTGTGACTCACAGATGGGTCTCTAGTCAAGTTCCTTAAAAGATCACGATTCAGCTAATTCTCTCCCCGGCTCCATTAATCTGAGCTGACTAAGCAAGAGCTACGGATAGGGTAGAGACCCGGGATGCTAACGATGGCAGTCATTCCTAAACAGCCCTGCAGGCCTCCTTGCTTCAGCTTCTGCCCATCTTCCTGCCTTGGGACTGGCCATGCCAAATTGGATTGGTTGCACTCCAGCCTCCCAGGAAAGGTTGCCACTGCCTCCTTTGGGGGCCCTCTGCGCTTGTCTCTCCACTTCCCCCGAACCTGCCACCTACCTACACTGTAGAGAAATCCATCTGGACATCAGACTTCGACTTGTCTGGTTGGGAATGAGTTCATTTTTACTGTTTGGCCAGCATCCAGCCTGTAAGGTCCAGATAGGATCAGGAAGCCGAGGGCTTCTCCAGGGATGATTCTATTGCATCCGTTTTGTCCTAGCGGCATGGCTCTAGGCTTTTCCTGAACACTGGGAGAGTGTGGAGGACAGACCAGGACTTGATGAGGGGAGCCTGGTGGGGGATCTCTGATGTATGGAAAGATCCATCCCGGGAGGTGGGGATATGATATTAGAGATGAAGATGGAGATAGGGCTGAGGAGGTGAGGAGGAAAGAGAGGGATGGGGTTGTGAAGATGGGGATAAGCCCTGGCTAGTGTGACTCAGTGGTTAGAGCATTGGCCTGAGAACCAAAGGGACTCAGGTTTGATTCTGGTCAAGGACATGTACCCGGGTTGCAGGTTCCTGACCCTGGTTGGGGTGCATGCAGGAGGCAACTAATTTATGTGGTTCTCTCTCACATGGATGTCTCTCTCTCTCTCTCTCTCTCTCTCTCTCCTGTCTTTCTCTCCCCTCTTCCATTCTCTCTAAAATCAATGAAAAAACAACAACAGTGAGGATTAATGAATAATTTTAAAAAAAGATGGGAGTGAAATTGAAGATGAGGAGTTGGATAGGAGGAAAGCTGGATTGGGGTTGAAGATGAGAATAGGAGATAGGGCTAGAGTGGAAGGGTGAGGGATGGGGTGGGAGTTGAGGTTGGGGATGGGCAGAGAGATGGAGGAAGGGACAAAAGGTGGGGATGGATCAATTGGAAAGATCAAAAATTATTCAGGGACCTTTGATTGATGCTTCTGAGATGACTCCCCTGGAGGTCATCTTGTCATTCCCCTGCTCCTGGGCATGTTGCCAGCCCAGCCACACCCATCCCAGATCAATGGCTGCTTCTCCACTCAGGAAACCACCTCCTATGGTCACATAATCCACCAAGTCGATTTAAAATATTGAAACATCTGCTGAAGCCTGCCAAGGGAGTTCAGCAAGTCGAGGTTGGCTTCTGCAGCAGAAAAGACTGACATGAGTCCTTCGAGGAGGGATGGTGGACTGTGATTGGGAAGGAAAGAGGGCAGGGCTTGCCTGTGGGACCTCTGTCCCCTGAATCCCTCTGTAACAGGGGGACAAAAGGAGGCAGGCAAAAGTGGCTCCCAACAGCCCCCTCCTCATTTGAGTATGGAGATGGAGAGACAATAGAGGGGCGGTGGGTATGGGGCCTTCTTTCTGTCCCTTCTCGTACACAAACTCCCAGGAAATGATCAGTCTCTGGCTATGTGTTTGAGCCCTGTGCAGGCAGTAGGTTAGACATCAGGAAGGACTTCCTGGCTTGGACGGATGGAGAACCCACCAGAAGTGGTGCTGTGCTGCTTTTGTAGAGGGCAGATGAGACTCTGCATGGGGACTAAAGAAAGGCTTTCCCTGAGACCAAGGAGGGGACACACAACAACGTCCCAGAAAGCACGTGTCACCAGTCGGCTTTCCCCTGGCCTTGAAGCCTTTTCCCTCCTCACATGGATGATGAATGCTGCTGGTTGGGGGCCACATGGGGTCCGTGTGTGAATGAGACAAAGATGGGAAGCAGGGAGGGGTCCCAAATCCCTGTCTTTTTTTTCTTTCCTTTCCAGGAGCAGAATCGAGAGGATTCTGGGGCTCCTTGAGCCCCTGGGAAATAAAACCCTCTGAGAACTCCCTGGCATTCCTGGGAGAACAGGTTCCTGGCCCTGGGAGGTGAGTGAGGCGCCGGGCCTGGGGGGGCAGCGTGCCTCGGCAGGCCCTGGAGCCGAGAGCTGAGCTCGGCAGAGGCAGGATGGGCGGGGCGGGGCAGGAGCTGGAGGACATGTGCCTCTCCCTATGGCACCTTCTCCTCTGAGGATCCCTGGCCCGGCCTGGCCTACCACAAGAGAGGAGCCAGGCCCCTTGGGGATGCCCTGCTACTGCCTGCGTTCCTGGGGGTCAGGGAATAACCAAGGTGTTGCAACCGCCTGAGCCAGGCACGATGGAGACCTGACTGGAGTGCGATGCCACCATCCCTATCTCACCGCGATGCCCCCACCCCCCCGTCCCCTGCAATCAGCCCAGAGGACTGGCATTTTTCACTGGGGAACAGAGAAGGCTGTGAGGCCTGGCAGAGCTGGACCCTGTAGCCCTGAGACTCCAGGGAGAACTTCATGGATGTGAGGGATTAGGAAAGCGAGGGGGGGGCAGTCCTGTCTGGTGTGGAAAATGACCAGCTTAAAGGCAGGGGGATGGATGGGATGGCTTCTCAAGAGAATGGGCCCTCTCCACCGGGTCCTTTCCCTCTGCATAGCTGTGTCTGGCACAAAGCACATCCAAGCACATCCCCCCGCACCTGTAGGTGCAAAGAGGAGAGGCAAACACGCCCACTCGGTAGAGTCTATTCTTAATCTAGCTTGCTCTTTGGACATTTAGGGAGGCCTGGGGGACTCCACGGGGAATGCCAGAACCTTACCTGATCAGGTAGCGGGTGGGGAGGAGACATGGGTGTCAGAAGGGGCTTCCTGCTGCTCCAGCCAATTTTCTATGGCATTCACCTCCCAGCCCCCAATTCTAGGCTTCAAGAGTCTGAGAGCTCCCTGCATGTCCCAGGTCTGCTCACTGGGCTGCTCGGCTTCAGGGTTCTCCAGGGAAATATGTTCCTAAACCTCCAGGGGGTTCTGCCTCAAGCTCAGCATCAGGTACCGGCCACAGCACCTGTTTGCCACCTGTCTGCTTCTCCACCAGGTGCACTGCCTCCTTCCTGCAACCCAGGCTGCCCCGCTGACCCCAGGCATCTAGAACCCAGCCCGGCTGCTCCAGATGTTGAGGGATCCATTGGCCAATGCATACCCTTGGCACCAGCAGCCCCCAGAGCTGAGTGCTCCCTTTTCTACTTGGAAAGAAACAAAACAAACCACTAAATTAGGCACATGCTCCCTGTCTTTCAGCTCAAGTTTTTCAGTTCAGGCACTTCCGAGTCCTCATTTTCTGCCAGCAGAGGGTGGCTAAGTCCACCCTCTCAGCACACAGAGGCACACACAAACTCCAACCAAGACCAGAATGAAAAGCTCTGCTACAGCAAGAAGGATTGAAGTTAGACAACCCGAAACAGGAACAAGAGGGAGGAGCATGGAGGAGAGGGTCCTCTTTGGCCTCCAGGCACTCACCCACTTCCTGAGTCTCCCTTGAGCTGCAGTGAGAAGATGGGGAGGACCCCAGTGCTCTCAGTCACTTCCCGGCCCCATTAAAAAAGCAATCCCTCCCACCCCATGCCCTGGCCGGCCCTGCTGGCCTCCACGGCTGACTTGGACCGGGTCTCCTCTTACCTGCTCAATGAAGCAGGTCGGCGTGGGGGCCCGAGGCTGGGGGGCCAAGAGCTCAGTCCGTCTGTCAGTCCGTCAGCTCGGCCGTCCCTGGTCTGTGCTGACATCAGGTGAGGGGAGGCAGCTGCTGGGTGAGCCAATAATTATGATATCAGCTTCCCCTTGCCCCGAGGGGCTGCTGCCAAAACGGGGAGAAGAGCAAGGTGACTAAGAAGCTAGTTTGCTCCTTGGCTCTTGTTTGACAGGTACAGGCTCTTGTGCCCGCCCCAGCCACGCCCTGGCCCCCCCAACCCCTCCCTCCTCCTGAGCCAGCCCAGGCCCCCTGTCTCTGCCAGCAGGCACAGCCTGTGGCCTACGAAGGAGGGGGTTGTCCCGTGGCCCCCACCTGCACTCAAGAACGGGGATGTCAGCCCCCGTAGGTGGGGCACTGGCCTGTTAGGACATGCACACATGTGTCAGGAGAGCCAGGCCACCACATGTATGTTCATGGAGTTGGTGAGAAGGTTTTGGGGCGCAGCTCTGGGTGGTGACCCAGGGGTCTCTGAGGCCCCGTGTGGATGAGTGGTAATTGTGGCTTCTTCAGGTCCAAGCACAGATGTGCTGAGAATGCTCTGTCCATGGCGTCTGGCCATCTGTCTGTCTCTCTATGATCCCTCTGACACCTTTGGGGTGTCTCCTTGTGTGTGTGGGTGTGTGCACCCATGTGTACATGTGTCGTGACTCCCTGCGTGTGTCTGTGGGCACGTGTGCCTCTCTGTGTGTCTGTACGCTCTGCATTTAGGTCTTTCCTGTGTCTGTGTGGGGAACCAGTAGCCAGGCCATGTCCGTGTCCTCTTGTGTGTCCTCTGTGTCCATGCATATATCTGTGCTCTGGATCAGCAGTCCTTCCCTGTGTGTGTATCTGTGTCACTGAGTGGGTGAAGATGGGGCCCCCGACTTCTATATCTTGATCCATGGCTACTCTTTATGTTCTAGAGCAGTGGTCGGCAAACTCATTAGTCCACAGAGCCAAATATCAACAGTACAACGATTGGAATTTCTTTTGAGAGACAAATTTTTAAAACTTAAACTTCTTCTAACGCCACGTCTTCAAAAGAGACTCTTCCAGGCCGTGGTATTTTGTGGAAGAGCCACACTCAAGGGGCCAAAGAGCCACATGTGGCTCTCAAGCTGCAGTTTGCCGACCACGGGTCTAGAGCATGGAAACAGAAACCCATGTGGTTGTGGCCTTGGTTCTGGCCCCCAGAGTCCACCTCGAGAGTAGAGAGCCTGGTGAGCCCTGGAACTGGCCCATTGCTCCTACCTGGACTCAGGCCTGAGGCCTGCCCCTGGCTCCCTGTCAGCCTTCCCTGCTTCTGCCCTGTCCCCATCACTTCCTCACTGCTTCCCTTTTCATTATCTTTGTCCCACCTGTCTCCTGTCCCTGGCCATTCTTTCCCTCTTTTCCTTCCCCTTCTTGTCCTCTAAGCCCACGTTTATGTCTTCCTGGGGCTAAAGGCTCCAGGATCTAGTGGTAGATCTGCCCAGCAAGATCTGGGATTTGGCTTCTGGCCTGAGGGTGTGGACAGGCCAACACCTCCCCTCTTACTCTATCTCATTCCAAGGAGGGTGGTCATATCCACCGTGGCTAGGATGGGGATGGGTGGTCTTTTGGTGCCAGTGTGGAGTAGACTAAAACTTTGGAGACTTCTTTGTCTAGGCAGGGAATATGCATGTCAGAAAAGAGGGTGCTGAGGCAGATAGCAATGCACCTATCTGTAAGTGATGGTTAGCTGTGTCATCTTCCATATGTATCACTCTGAGCCTCCGTTTCCTCGTCTGTTAACAAGGAATAATATTACTTACCCATAGAGCTGTTGTGAGAATTAAGTTTAAAGTTTCTAGCACAATGCCTGGTATATAATAGATGCTCAATAAACAAATATGTGCCCCCTTTCTCCTCACCAAGCCCAGTGGTGCTGGGTGGGACCTGAGGATGTGGTGGTTTGCCCACTTGGGTATAGTAATTGTGTTGTCTGGGGCTAGACCAGCGGCCCTGACTCAATCCACCTTTCCCTGGGTCTCACAGCAGCAATCAAAACCCTGCTCCCTTAACCTAATAATTGATGAAATTTCACAGTGAAAAAGCAGTTGTCAGGACCTACTAGTGTGTTTGCTTCTGATGTGTATAGGGCTAATTTTTTCTTCTAGACTCCGTGGTAATTCCATATAGGTAATCTGGGCACAGAGAACCATGGAAGTTATAAGTCAGAAGCTGCTCTCATTGCTACCAATCAACATTATTCTGAAGGCCCTAACATTGCAATAAGATAAGAAAAAGAAATAAGGGACATAAATATGAGAAGGAAAGTGGCAAAATCTTCAAGGATGACCAGTGATGTCATTATTTACTTAGGAAATCTAAGAGAATCAACTGAAAAACTATTGGAACTAGTGAGAGAAATTAGGAAGGTAGCAGAATCAGAATATATATGTTAAGTATAGAAAAATCAAAACTATTTCTATACAATTAAAACAACTAATTGGAAAATATAAGGAAAGATAACATGCAACTTACAGTAGCAACAACATTACAAAATACCCAGGAATAAACATAGTAAGAAATGTGTAAAATCTACAAGAAGGAAACAATAGAACTTTACTGACAGACACAAAATAAGACCTAAAAAAATAAAGGAAAATCATGTTCTTGAATTGAAAAGCTCGGGATAATATTGCAAAGATGTCAACTCTGCCCTAAATAATCTATAAACTGAATATAATTCAAATCAAAAGACTAATTCTGCCCTGGTCAGTATGGCTCAGTTGGTTGGAACATTGTCCAGAACACTGAAAGGTTGTGGGTTCTATTCTGGTTCAGGACACACACCTAGATTGTGGGTTTAATCCCCGGTTGGGGTACATGCAAGAGGCAACCAATCGATGATTCTCTCTTACATCAATAGTTATCTCTTTCTCTCTCTCTCTCTCTCTCTCTCTCTCTCTC